>JAANDH010001884.1:0-25232 GCA_011799765.1 Nymphaea thermarum | reverse complement strand
AATGTTAGCAAGCTTGGCATGTTTGACATGTATGCCAAGCTTGAGGGGGAGTGTTGAAATATGTTGTATTGGGACCGGATCCATATCTGGATCCGGATCCCTTGGGTGCGGGTACCGAGGACGGCTCGGTACCCTAGGCGGCTTCTCCCCTCTCTCCTTTATATTCTCACTTATGTGTAATTGTTGAATTAAGTGAATATGAATTTTCTCTCTCCTAGGGTTGCGGTGTGCCCCTAGGTTAGAGCTTCCCCGTGGTTTTTTCCTCGTTCTGAGGTTTTTCCACGTACATCGTGTGTTCGTTCCTTGGTCTATTCTTGTGGTTTGTGTTTCTACAGATATCATACTAATTAATTCATAGGCATGCATAACATCATATTGGCTGATTCATCCTAAGAAGACCAGCATCCCCATGAGCTGCAGCGAAACATGAAAGAGTTGGAAACTCTTATTTACCAAACCACCAATGTACACACACACACACGTGTGTGTGTGTGTGTGTGTGTGTGTGTTGGGGGGGGTGTTGATGGGGGTGAAGAGGAGGTGGAGCGAGTGCACAGAGAGAGAGATAGACAGATCATTGTCATCTACTATCAGTTCCTAACAATATGAACTTCTTAGGAACTTACAACATATATATATATATATATATATATATATATATATATATATATATATATATATATATATATATATATATATATATATAAGTTCACAACTTAACAATATATCACGATATCAGCAAGAAAACGAATAGATGAAGCGATTATTCACTCTGGACTCTGGCTGGTGGCTAGGTTATGGTAGGTTTAAAGTCTTTAGACTTAATCCAGCTGTTTCCAACGGGGTTGGGTGGAGAGACAGTGCCTCTCGTCGTTGTACGAGATGGCGATGGTGTACACTCAGTACAGCAGTGCTTCCCGTCGTTGGATGGCGGCTGATGATGATGTCCCAGCGCCTCTCATCGCTGGAAAAGGGTTGAAGAGTGCCGCTGAATGTTGGAAGATAGCCCGCCGGTCGCCGAAAAACCACGAAGATCACCAGAAGGTGAGAGCACAGTAAGGGCGAAGGACTGTAGGTGAGGTCTTCGACTGAAATCAGAGTCAAAGCCCTAACCCCCTTTTCTTTTACGTTTTAACAAAGAAAAAAAGTAAAAAACTAGGATGCATATGGACCCAATGCAGGTTGACTGCACCCGACTCACGTTGACTGGACTTTGGTGTGTGTTGGAGCCGCACCCAAGTCATGTTGATGCGGGTGCGGTAGCATAAATGAAGTGTCCGTGTGACATTGCTACTAGTGACAACTTAGTCTTAATGCTATTAATGCAAAATCAGCAACCCAACACCTGAAATATCTGAATTTTCCTTGTTTACTTTCAAACAAGCGGATTAGGAAGTTGGGCACAGATGGCATCTTATCATACCAATCCAGCTATAACGTTTAACCTAGATATTTGACCTTCAAGGCTTCAACAAAGAAAAGTTTTCCATAGAAATAATATAAGAGCCATAATAGCACAATTTGTCTAAGGAGTACAAACATCAATGCTGCAGCAGTGGGTGGTAAATGTGATTTCATATTTCCTTCTCTATTTACAGAAATAAAAGAAAATAAATGTGTTTTGCCATAAAGTACCTGTAGGCCCAGTGAAGAAGGCAAGTTGCCTGCATCAAAATACAAAAGAGGTCATTTTTGCACACAGAACTGCATGACAAATAAAAGCAAGAATTACAACAGTAGGAATAGAAAGTTATCTTACACCAGAAGATGTAGTGACAAAAGAATTGCTTACTCTGTAGCATAACCCAAGCGCTCAGCCAATGGTGTTATGCCCACTAAACTGAATAAGAAAACTAATCCCTGCAATAATGAAAGGTCCATAAAGTATCAATATTTCAAAAACTATGTGTCTATGTTTTAGTGCATGACTATACAGCAGTTATACATGGTATATACCAGAAATTTGAACTATTTAGACTAGGAGATTAAGATTCAACAGAAACCAGTGCTGCTCCAACATGTTCACATCCTTTCTGTGCATTGACTTTCATGTTTGAAAGATACTAGATAAAGAACTGACCATTCACGTCATATTGGACTTCAAATCGAGAAATCATGACATCTTTGGACTATTTAGCATTTTTTTCATTTATAATGTCCTTTTTTTTTTGTATGCAGTCTCATCTCAACAACTTTTGCAAGCCATGCTTTCCTTTGTCAGAATCTTGGCATTCAAACTGGTATAGAACAATCCTAAGGGTATACAACAGGACCAAGTCCTTATTCTTCTTCCTAAATCTTTCTTCCTGCACTAATTTACACCTTAACAGCAAATGCAACCAATGTTGTAAAAGGCGTAGCCTAACGTGTACAGGTCGGGCTGACCTTGTACACTGTACCATAACATATCGTCAACATAGCCTAGTGTATTGTGAATTAATTTTTTAATTCATAAAATTAAAAAAAATAAAAAAATCGGTAAAATCAGGAAAAGCAAAGAAAGGTTCAGAAAAAATGTGTTGTATATAAAAAAAACTCATCACATCATTCATAAGCTATAATATTTTAACAACACATTTAGAAATTAGAAATAAGAAATTCATAATAACATAATAAGCGCCTATCACAACTTTAATGTTAAACTTTAAAGTGTTCTAGATTACATTACAAGTTCACAACATATAATAGATCATGATTATCATCACTCAAGGTCTCATCGTCCCCATGGGGCCATGAGTAAACCTTCTTCTCCACCAGTGAATTATCCCCTAAACCAATGATTTATCACATAAATGGGCAATTTTTGTAGAAAAACTAGTAAAACTTGTAAGAATCTTGATATGAACACGTCTCTCCGTCTGCAAATCTGATATATTGTGAATAGAGGAGAAAGAGCAAAGAGAAGTAGACGAAGGAGATGAGAAACAGTCGGCCAGAAGCAGCCACTGCGATTAGAACTTTCATTAATAATATGACCCTAATTAGGGTACAACAGATTTGTACATCAAAGAATGAAATATTACAAGAAAGCCACCGCTTTGACTTTAGGCGTGTAGAAATAAGGTGAATGGATCGGGTCTAAATAGACCCGATCCCCATACGCTAACAAAACTTCCCCCTCTCACAACTTTTCGACATGTTCAGAAAGATGAAGCAAGAGGTTCTTTTGTAAAAAAAATACAAAAATTCATTTTATCCATGTATCATACGATACAAGGGTGTATCAGCTGCATTGTATGATATGTGCGATACGGGTGATACGCCTATTATACACAAGTGTATCGTGTATCGTAGGCATATCGTATAGGTTTTTTAAACCTATACGATACGGGCCCGTATCGTGCGATACGGATAACACTGCATGCAACTACACTTACAATCAAGAGAGCAAGAGAATATATCTAATTCTCCTAGCACGATAGTACCTAACTTTCTGAATGTCAAGTACAAGATTCGCTGAGTATGCAAGTCAAAAAGACTGATAACCTGAAGCTAAATACTGAATGTACTACACCCAAATAATGAATGGGCAGTCAGTGACCAAGTTTGTTCATGAGTCAGATATAGACAACATAATAAAGAAAATTGCAAAGGCTCGTGAATTTTGCGATACACCCTTCATGAGTTTGAGGCTTGCAACGAGTGAGCAGTATAACTGGAAAGTGGAGACCGATAATAGCAAAGAACTAAAGAAAAGACGTATCATAAAATTTTTCAGAACTCTTTGTGCAAGTCCTTGCTGAATTTAAGAAAAGACCATCTAGTATATTATTAATAAAAGCAATGAAGAACTAAAACAAGTAGGGAAAAGGAGAAAATTGAGTTTCAAGCACTCAAAAAAAAAAAAAAAACCAAAAAAAAGATGGTGAGAACTTCTAACTTACATGCCTTCCAGTTAGATAATGAAGGAGGATTGCAAGTGGGCCAAAAGGTAATAGTACATTGATCTTGGCTTTAATCAAAACAGTGTAAACGCTGGTCCATATCGTATATCTGATTTGCTTGGCAGTCCACAGTGTGAAATCTGGAACAGATGACGAGTGGGGCTTCCTGGATCTCGAAGGTGAGACGATTGGGTCTCCCTCTTCACAGCTGGGATGCTCTTCTACTGAGCTCATCTGAATAAAGATAAGTGGCACAAATAGCTCAGAAAAGTCACCAAGGTCTTCCAAAAAGCAATTCTGTCAGAGTTACCAGAGCATAACCCAGAGATTAGTGTACTTACTTCAATTGATGGATGGACAATGACCATCATAGGTGGACTGCCTCTTAACTTCAGTCAACTCTTAAGAAACAAATAAAGCAAGAGCGCTCATCCTTCTAAATAAGTATAAGAACCCTACAGGAAAGGACCGTTCAGGATGTCAGAACAAACATCGTGGACTATCAAACATCAATGCACATGAAGATGTAGAAAATTGATTTATCAAAATCTATTTAGTCATATAAAGTTCGTAAAAATCTGATTAAGGGGCGGCCGATAATTCTGCCAAGTAAACAGAAAATGTGAGATTTCATCTGTTTGACTTTATAAAACACATGAAATCCACAGGCTTACCAATTTTGATTCGTCAGTTTTGACGACTACCAACTGGACAACTGAGACAGGGAGAAGAGAAATCGCTGCCACGGAATAACGGCATATAGGATCAGAAACAGCAAGATCGAGACAAAACATATGAAAATAGAAGGCCTGTTCAAAAAACAAAACAGTAGAACTGTCGAGAAAAATCATAGTCTAAAGCAAAAAAAGGCTAAGATTATGTAAAAATCCGATACCTATTGCGTGATTGTTGAAGCCAAGAAGACAACTACTACTGCGAAATGATAAGGGCGGCAATCTCAGCAAAGGAACTTGCACCGAAACTGACAGAAACAGGATATTCAAAGTCCAATACCCTTACAACGCATAAACTGAGGCAAAAAGTAAGTTCTCACATTTCAAGCAAAATACAACGGAAGGGGCAAAACGAATCCAAAACCCAAGCTATCAACAAACAAATGGAGAAAGGGAAAAGAAAATGGCCTGACCTTTTTCCTCAATGACTGAACCTATTTAGATCTGTCCTGCTCCTCTCTTCCGTGTGCACGCCGTGGGCAGACTGAGTCGAAGCTGCCAAGTCTAAGCAGCAGCCATTAATGGGCGAAGGAAGTGATGGGCAGGCGACTAGAGAAGGAAGGAGACAGGAAATCAGAGAAGGAGAGAAAGAAAAACAAGAATCGGTCTCCTTCGGATCTTCTTATAGCGCGTAAGAATGGACCAGAGAGGGGAGGGGAGCAGCGATCCTTGCCACATCAAAATTCACGATCTGTCCATGAAGCTTCCTAGAAGGAGCGCCGCTTTCCGACAAGGAAAGCAAATAACATGTCCTCGTCATTTTAAAATGAAAAAAAAAAAAACGAAAGTTGTCTTAGTCACCTTCAACGGCGTCCAGTCCACATGGCCGAGCTTCGATGACACCCAAACAAAAAACCAATAATAAAATAATCTTAGGAGGCTTCAACTCTGTAGCGCAGCTTCGAGTCTGCTCTCTGTGGACAAGAAATTGGCCTTGTGACTCCTTTTGTTGTTTGTTCTCTGGTTCAAATCAATTCTTCACTTGCTTCTCGTGCTCATGCGATCTCTCGAAGTTGACTTGAGTGATGAAAAATTAACAGTGATAAAGGATCACTATCACGTCGCAGTTCTGCAAAAGATCGGCTTCTCGGGCCAAATCTTGGAACCCAGATTTACGTGGAGTAATCAAATCTTAGAATGTTAAAGAATTTTAAACAATAGCTTTTGTAAAAAAAAAATCTGTGCAAATTATAGTTCTCCCCGTAGTGAAAGCACAGGTCAAACATAGTAAAATGCTTAAGTATTTCAAATAGAACACACTATTTTTCCTACCTAATTTGGGTTTGGAGGAAAACTAGGCTGAGAGACTTTGTCGACGCTCGACAGCTTAAAACTTCCAGGTTAGTATCTTGCCTTCAGAGCCTATGAAGTGCACAGAGGATAATTGTCGCCCATAGGAATTGAACCAGCAACTGCTGTAACTGGTCCAACCAGCCATGACAAATCCGGAACGATATTCTTTAATACCTTACGATGTAGGGGCATTTGGATGACACCACGAAACTAAGTTTGGGAGTCAAAACTTTGTTGCGACGTTTTTTTCAATTTTTTTGGCTATTGCAGACAAAGAACACAGGGCCCACTGAAAAAATTGGCATCCTGAGGGAGTTGGTGCAATAGTTTAAACATGGGCTGGTAGGCGGCCAGCCGGCCATTATGCATTCTCCTCAAGATGTCAACTCTTTGTTCTGCAAAAGGGAGGGGTCACTGATATGTAATTTGAAGTGTGTTGAGGGCAGCACCCCAAGGCATCTAAAGCAAAGGTTGGGTGAGGCCTCGGCTTTCTATGGGGCACTAGAAAACTCCGCTCACATAGAATGAAAAAATTGTCATTTCAAATGATGAACGGAACAACAGCAACAAGAGGCACAAAAGCCGCATTATACATATGATAAGCATCTTTAGCATCCACCTAGTCATATTTGCACTATCTTCTAATTTAACTTCCACTTTGATCAGCTATGTTGCGGTCTCAACTAATACCACTGTGCCGCCAATTATGGTCCACTTCACTGTTGAATAATTCACAAATGCTTCATAGGAGTGTCTAAGACTTCTATTTTTTGGACTTCTCGAGCCTATTCTTGCAGTAGTGAAAATCTTCAATTGTTTGATCAATCTCAGCTGGGTATTTCATCACAAATGAACCACAAAAAGTTTTCTTTGTGAATCGCTCGCACTTTGCGTCAGGTTACAAAGAAATAAGCAATAGACTGTCATGAAGAATGTAAATAAAAATTCTGGCAGCATATATATCGGGTCGGCCCCATGGCAACCCCTCCTGGTTTTTGTCATCTGTGGCCAATGCAAATCAAAAAAAGGACCCGTCGTTCTTTATTCCTCCGTCTAGAATTCTTCATTGTAAAAGGAAAAACATTTGCCTGCTTCAGCTGATCGTTTTCGTTCCTAGTGGAGAATAAATAGCGGCATTGCATTCTAGTAACTGAACATAAAAAATGGCCGCCGGGAAAATGGGGATTCTAGGGGTGCACCACAGCCACAAAGAAAGACTGGTGCCATGTTTGTTTTTTGTAAGGAAAGAGAGAATTTTAATGGGAGAGAGCTCGTGCTGAGAAAGGGGTACAAGTTCTTACTGGAAATGAAAGCCAGAGAAAAGGAGGTGTGGTGCTAGTTCACCAAGGAAATGAATTTGGAAAGAAAAATATCGAGTGGTTTATAGTGGGAGCCTCAGACAATGAGGCTCTTGACATTCATTTCATTCAGCCGATCATTGTTTGATTCTCATGCCACTCGAGACCGACTATTGGCCCAAGCCAGTACCTATACATACGTGTGTGTGTGTGTGTGTGAACTCGTTTGGTGAAATTTGAAAGACACAAGATATAGTTATCCATAATCTTCAAGTTGCCAAAAAGAGTTGAACGAGATTGTCTACATTACTTTTCGTATGCCTTATTATATATAGTAGATTTATCTTGACAACAACCTAACAGTTGGACAAGTGAGACCACTCACTCTTCTCTCAATGTTCAACAGCATCGACCAAATACATTATCTAGGTTCAATTGATAGGTTGCAGGACTCTCAAAGTTCAACAGCATCGACCAAATAAATTCTCTAGGTTCAATTGGATCTAATATTCTTACAAACACACAAAATAATCTAATATATATTTATAGGCAAACTCAGACGAGCAGGCTAAGATAAATCACGTGATCATACTGTGTGTTTACATATGAATCAGCTCAGCGTTCACTCTTTTTTTCAACAAGATTAGACCAAATGAAAATCGCGAACCTTAGTTAAGCAGCACTTGAACAGAACTGGCAAAAAATTTTCACCAGATTGAATATAGGATCAAATGTTAAAAATAAAGAGAATATAATTTACAATAGATGGCCTAAAAGACCCCAAAAAAAACCAGCGACTGACCGATATAACTACGAGTAAGAAAGGAATGGACTTCTTACATTAGATGGCCTAGAAGACCTTCAGTCCATCATCGGGGTTTGATAAATGGACTCTAAATAAAATTTCTGTACTAGGGAACATTGTGGCCAAACTGTTAAAACTGCACATTTCCGCCACATGTGATCATATTTCTGACCATGAAATTATGAATAGACAATCATAACCCACCATTCTCACTTTTCTCTCGAGCCGTGGAGTTTGCCATCGAGTGGATCTCCATTATACTTCCACAACCGATCCACTTGTATGTATATTCACATAATCACATTGTTAACTCCATGCAGCTGCCAAATCGCCATGTGATCAGCCAAATTCGAATGAGACTCCACGGCAGGTTCACCACGTAGAGAAGAAGCACAAGTGGAATCCGCTAAGGCAGCGCTCATAGCCATAAAATTTTTTAGTATTAAGCAGGTGTCTTGCAAGTTTGTCTAGTGGTATTTTGCCTTGTGCATCACCTCCTGCTCTGTTCCCTAGGAAGCACAATTAATTCTATAAAATGCTATTCCATCTGCTACGGGCCTCAAATCTGTACAATAAAGTATGCACGGTATAAGACATCCAGCATTAATTGAATGTAGAAAATCTCCAGGGTTACCAATTGACAGCTGCTTAATTCCAATGGAGAAAGAAACAACAAGAACAAAACAGTTGTGATCAAAGAAAGAGCATAAGCATGTTGTACCCAGAACTTAATGGCTATCCTTCTATTTCCTACAGAAAGATTATACAGCTGATAAGCAGGCATACAAAACCAATCTATTGATGCACAAAAGAAACAGGTTATAAGAGCTTCTACTGCCAACTAAAAGACCAAAAGGGTTCAGCATAATAACCGGTGCCGCTTTCTCCATAAAATATAAACCACATGGATCCAAACATTTTCCATATAGGCCAGTCAATGACCAAGTAACAACATGCAGAAAGAGTGAAACAGTTTGCTATCATAGGAAACTTCATATCATGTGCATGCCTTCCCTCTACTGTGATCTACAGCAAAAGGCTCCAAAGAACCCCATGTTCTTCCAGTCTTCAGTTTGACATGCAAAGGTACCGTAATGAAAACAGTATATTACTAAATAAATAAAATATGGCAAGAAAATTACTGCCACATATGAAACCATGTTCTAACCAGAAAGAGAGGCAGCTGTTTCCATGCACTTTTGAAGCACAACTGCAGCATCATTTAGAAACAATGGATCAACCTCCAGTACAAGTTCATCATGTACCTGTCAGCAGCCACAAGCAGAATCTCAGACAAGTAGTTATCATATAAACAGATAGCTAGAGATTATTGATTCTCTCTCTACTTTCCATCTTTATTTCTTCTTTTGCTTAATTTTAGATTTCCTTAACGAAAAGAGAAATGGTACAACTGATTGGAGCATGACTTCCATTTACAAGTATGACTTGTTTTAGGTTTCCCTCATTTCCAGTTTAAAATTTATCATGGAATGAAGGTGTCTAAGGGTGGATTTACCTGCAACATGATATGGCATCGTCCTTTAAGCATGGAACAATGGGATGCAAGAGACTCATCCAGGTCTGACGTCAGGCTTCCCTTAGTAATAATGGAATGAACTTTATTATGGCAATCTTAATTATGTCTGCAGCAGATCCCTATAAAACCATTAAAAAGATCTTTAATCCATAGGGATTAGGGGATAAAAATATGGAAAAGCATAACTATCATCAAGAAAACAGCATTAGCATATCAATGGAGGTCTCATTAATGAACAAAATTTATTTGTTAAAGGAAACCAATACACTCCTAAAAGAATATGACACAAATAAGCTAGACAAGCAAAAAATAGACACATTATAACTCAGGTGGTGTTTAGTGACCTTGAAAATATTCTATACAGACAAGAATATAAATTTCTAACGTAAAAAGCCCAATAAGAAATATATATGTTATGCTACCTGACAAATAGAGTTGACAGCTTGCCTCTCAGCTTTAGCTTTCTCCTTGCCATTTTGAGATTTTATTTTTGCTAGAAATATTTTCCTCCCTTTAAGAGTTTCTATATACCTGAGGCACAAGGAAAAATCAACTGAGCTGGGTTAAAACCTAAGGTCTAGAGCCAGCAATTATGTTCATAACAACATCACAGACAACCACTAGCAACCTAGCCCAAGTGAACCACCCACAAGAAAAACAAAAAACCAATAGGAAAATAAACATAAAGACATGTAGAAGTTCAAAGGAAAACAAATACAATAAAGCTGAAACTGCATAACTTTTGTGTCAATGATATGACAGTTACTGGCAATTCACTATACTGTTAAAAGGATTAAGCAGAGCCTATGCAATGAAAAGATCTGAGAGCCTAGGTGCATTAGGTGGTACCAAAACACACAAGTAAAATATAGAACTAAAATGTGGCACTAAAACATAACATACAGTCACACACACACACACACACAATGTTTGCAAAAAGCATCAGGTGCAACCTACATGGTTAATGAACCTAGAGCTAGAGCCTATGCGGGAAGACACACATTAAGCAGCCATCAAAAGGAAAAATGAATAAAATGCAACATTAAACATTAAACTAACAACAAAGCTGAAACATAAAAACCTACAAGTATCAACTTATAATGATAAAACAATTAAAAAGCATGATTACACAAACACATAAAACAGTTCATAACATGATAATAAGCAAAATTAAAAGATCAAAAGACACAACTTAATGAATATAAAAAATTAAAGTTGATAAGTTATCTAGCCAAAAAAAAAAAATGGGTAAATATGATTGCTTTTCAATGTCATAAAGCATTAAAATTGACCATTTCCTAAAAGGTAACTGCTAATCTCTCATTCTAACTTTTTAAAACTAAAATCTCAAAACAAAACGTGTTGTTATAAGTGCCCGTGTGAGTGCCCAAACATACAAACACGGATATACAAATTTTTACTGCAAATTTACATACAACAGCAAAAAGGTAGCAAAAACATGTAGAAAACAGAAGAAAGAAAAGAAAGAATCAGTCTCGGAAGGAAAAAAAAAAAAGAATGAAGACAAAACAAACAAAAAATTATGTTGGCAAAGTACAAGTCCTAAGTTTTTAAGTGCCTGGGAATGCCTGCTAAGATATATTCAATAAGCTGTACTATACATACAAACTGCACATGCACATGTGTATAGACACACACACACACACACACACACACATGTGCATGTGCAGTTTGTATGCATATATACATTTGACATATGTTATGTTATAGTTTAAATGTATATAGGATCAGGATATTTCTCTTAGGATTAGCTAGAATGAGTTATAATTCATTTTTCAGTTTTTTTTTTTTTCCTTCCTGTTTTTCTTCTGCAACTGCAGCAAGTAACTGTTGGCTTATCCCGAAAGCTAACAGATATGCATCACGGCATGCATTTGGAGAATGAAATCAAATCTCTATATTATTATTACTGTGAGTGTGGGATTATAGCCCTAGTTCTTGGTGATTGTGAATTTTTGTGAGAGCATTTTGTGATACTGGCATAGACATTGCCCTTTATAACTTTGTCCAAGAGCAAGTTTTGCGTTCTTACAGTCAGATGAGCAAATCCATATAAATGATAGGAGTTGCCAATTTATTCAACATTGTCATGATCCTAGAATTCAAAGTAAACTTCATGGGGAACTGGAATGTACCCATTCTGGTGGCATAGCTCAACCATATTGCTGAGCCAGGACGAGACACGAGGAAAAGTACTCATGAAGCTTTGGACTTTTTCAGTAGCTTCATCTACACTGCATTCAAGATGTCCTGCAAGTGTATGAACGCCCATGCCATATAGTACACCATACAATAATCTCTTTGTCTGATCCCTCTCTTTTTTGCTTATCGTTGAGTTGCAACTTTCCAGTCCATTTTGCAGTGATCATAAAAAAAACATCCCCATCAGGATCGGAGAGAAGTTCAATCATTGTCAGATCTCCAGAAAAATGGGCCATCAACCGCAGTTCAATTTGCGAGTAGTCTGCTGCAAGAATTACCCACTCGTTCTAGTGCATTCCAATAAATCAGAATATATATATATATATATATATATATATATATATATATATATATATATATATATATATATATATATATATATATATATATATATATATATATATATATATATAGAGAGAGAGAGAGAGAGAGAGAGAGAGAGAAAGATGTTAGCCAAGAAAATGACAAATAACATTTTACCTGTGTTGGAATGAAAAACTGGCGTGCATTTATCTGATGAAGTTCAAATTTTGTACTGGAATCTCCTTGCTGGTTGAAATGATCTTGAATTCGACCATATATCCAACACTCTACAAAAGCAGGACACACAATAAGGACAAGTTGAAAGATAACTGACAGCAGCACGACAAAAGCAACCTGAAGATTAGGATTCTCCACAGATAGCCTTCCAATACTGGCTGAGGTCTGGAGCCATCGCCCATGTATTTTGTACTTTTGTGATCTAACACAGAGCTTTGCTTGACAACATCTCGATCCTAGAGTACTTAAGAGCTTTGCCAATGTTCTGTGCTCACTAACCACAGGAACAATAGGATGTTCGTTCCTGCCAAAAGCATATATTTCATGAAAGACAACTGTAAGAATATTTATCTACAATACCAAAAGTAACAGGAAGGCTATTTTAGGAGCAATCACTGTGCAGAACCTCTTTTAACCAAAATTGACAGTTTGGGTTTGCATGTAAATTGCAAACTCGATTTGTGCATAAATCACCTTAGACTGCACACAAATCTATGGTTTGCACACAAAAGTTTTACCTCCATAAATAGAGTGCCTACAATGATCTCACGACAAGTCACAAATCACTCATTGTTACTGTTTCTTGCTCTCGTGTCTCCTAAGGATTTCTAAGCTATTCTAAGCATAGAAACCTCATTTTCCTCCATTCTTTCATTGCCTGGTCTACAATGTTGATTTTAAGCAAACTGTAAATTCTCATAAAAGTTGCCAAACCTTTATTTTCTATTTTTGAACCATGGTTATCTAGGTTTTAACCCTGCAATCCTGCATTAGCCTTGCCTAATTTGGATAAAGCGTCAGAATATTGCTTATCTCCATGCCCATGGTTATGTTGTTATTTTATTAATGCCATCATGTAAATCTAACTTGGTATTAGAACCCTCATTAAGTCAGCAATAGGTTGAAACTTACAGGATTAAGGTGCTGCATAATTTAATGAGGGGAAATGACCATCATGCTCGCCATGCTCCATCCCTTGCCGATGTAAATATTAACCTCCCCACCACCATAACAAATATGCCTACCATGCACAAGCACAAACTATTTCCAAACACCAAGTAGGACAATTTGAGGAAAAACCAGGAATGCATCATCCAAGATACTGGTAAGTCATGGATATGATGTTAACCCTTAATTTAGATATTCTCGGTAATGCCACTAGACATGGATGGCATGAGTCAAGTGCATTTTTACAAATCCTGCATTTTCTAAAACAAAGTGAGTAATTTCAAAAGGATTTTCTACAACCAATTATGAATCAAGGGTATCACTCTGATGGAATTTTTGCCGCACGTCTCTGTGCATGCATACATATGTATAATGTACATTGACACTTGAGTTGTTAACTAGTAGGGTTCACCTTAGCAAAGTACAGCTGTCCATAAACATTTCCAAAAAACTAAGACCACAAAACTGTCAAACAATCTGAAGAGGGAAAAGTGGAACATGATAAGAAAGTCACTACCACTAACGGACAACATAAGGTGCATGTATGAATTCAAACAAACATAAAAGTGCATCAACACTATTACCATATAAAAGGTATTAAGCCATCCTTGAACTTTTCAAAAGTCAAAGAAAGACACTAATGACCTAAAGTAGAAAAAGCTAATAGGGAAAACTCGATTATGTTTTATTAAATAGAATAATAATATCAAGTTGCAAAAAACTAACAGAACAAAAGGAGATGACTACAAAGGTAAGGACGTAAGGTACCTCAAAAGTTCCAAACAATGCTTCTCTATGCTTGGATGCAGCTTTTTTTTATTGCATTTTTCCATCATGGGCAATTTTAAGTGGGTATATAGAATATCAGCAACATCTGTAGTATTACGAAGTGAAAATTTCATTCCAGCAAGCCACCTCCTCCAAGTGCCTAAGTTTCCTCCTAAGGACAAGCCTAGCTTGATGACATTAATCCATGTCGATGCCAATTCCCCATAGTTCCATGTCTGCAGTTACCTTTACCTGATCCACAAAAAGTCAATAACAATAAGATAAAAATGTTACAATTTTGGCCAGTTTTCTGCTGCATGAAAAACACACAAAGATTGAGAACAGTATGTACCATATGAATCCGCTAACTTACCAATGGGTTCTCGATGTTGTACAAGACATTAAACAAACCCTCAGAGATAAGTAGTTTCCACAAAGAAAAATGTAAAGCCCGTATTTGTGCCACACGCCGGCAACAACCATTTCTGCTACCGTCAAGGAATTGTTCGCGTCTTGACAACCACTTCTACCTTAGCTGTTGGAGTCAACCTTTCTGCCAGGAGAGTAATATTTCGACAGCCTAAGATTGGTCGTGAATTTATTGATGGAATTAGATACAGACAGATGGCTGGTCGAGCTGGCCGTACTGGAATAGATTACAGAGGCGAAAGGGTATGCCCTAGATATGTTTCTATGCTTGGAATTCTTTTAGAATTGTGAGTCTTCTTATGCTTTTCTTTTTTTGTGAAACAAATAATGATATGTAAACCTGATGAAGCCAAAAAAATTGTCTCTCTGTCAAACAATAGCTGTCAACCTTTGCAGTCTTATCTGTCAGAAGATAAAAATGGGATGACTCATGCAAGTTTGGAGGTTGTTGCTGCTGACATTGTTCAAACTGCAAATGATATCTAACCCTTTCGAGTAACACCAAACCATTCCAAGTTGTTGTAAGTTCAGTCCAGGATTCTCTTTGTTGGCTCTGTTGTCAATATTTCCTTGAGTGGAATGGAGAAACAAAGTTGTATAGCACCACCTCTCTTGGTAATGCAGCATTTGGCAGCTCTCTTGCTCCGGAAGAGTCACTCGCATGTACTGGTTTATGATATATGTTTGTTCTTGATCATGCATAGTATTCCCCCCCCCCTTTTAACCCTTACACGTCAACAGATTGTGCTCTCTGATCTCTCAAGGGCTAGAGAAGGTTTGGTGCTTGCATCTGATCTGCATCTAGTGTATCTGGTAACTCCCATTAATGTTGAAGTTGAACCCGATTGGGAACTATACTACGAGAGATTTATGGAATTATTTTTAATTCCATAAATCTCTCGTAGTATAGTTCCCAATCGGGTTCAACTTCAACATTAATGGGAGTTACCAGATACACTAGATGCAGATCAGATGCAAGCACCAAACCGTTTGAGAGATCAGAGAGCACAACATGTTGACGTGTAAGGGTTAAAAGGGGGGGGGGGTGGAAATACTATGCATGATCAAGAACAAACATATATCATAAATCAGTACATGCGAATGACTCTTCTGGAGCAAGAGAGCTGCCAAATGCTGCCCGACCAAAAAAGGTGGTGTTATACAACTTTGTTTCTCCATTCCACTCAAGGAAATATTGACAACAGAGCCAACAAAGAGAATCTTGGACTGAACTTACAATAGCTTGGAATGGTTTGGTGGTACTCAAAAGGGTTAGATATCATTTGCAGTTTGAACAATGTCAGCAACAACAACCTCCAAAATTGCATGAGTCATCCCATTTTTATCTTCTGACAGACAAGACTGCAAAGGTTGACAGCTACTGTTTGACAATGAGACAATTTTTTTGGCTTCATCAGGTTTACATATCATTATTTGTCTCACAGAAAAAGAAAAGCATAAGAAGACTCACAGTTCTAAAAGAATTCCAAGCATAGAAACATATCTAGGGCATACCCTTTCGCCTTTGGAATCTATACCAGTACGGCCAGCTCGACCAACCATCTGTCTGTATCTAATTCCATCAATAAATTCACGACCAATCCTAAGTTGTCGAAATACTAGTCTCCTGGCAAGAAGGTTGACTCCAACAGCTAAGGTAGAAGTGGTTGTCAAGACACGAATAGTTCCTTGACAATAGCAACTTTCAACAATCTCTCGCTCTTCAACCTGTTTGAACAGAAAACCCAATCTTTTCATAGCTTATAAACCAAAGTAAGAGTTAGAAAGTAGAAACAACATTAGAGGTAGTCAACTTGGATTCAGTAGATACATTTGTAGTGATGACAGGTTTCATAAACCAATCATCAATTAACAAATCACCTAGCAATTTCAAACAAAACTTGCTGCTTAGCTGAATTACTATTAACCCAACATGATGATAAGCAACACCATGTGGCAGAGTTTGCCCCAGTATCGGGTCCAACCCAAAAGGGCATTTCCTTAATGCTCCAGTATCTTTAGAAATAGGACTGGTTTCTTTACTTTTCAATTTTAGTGAATTTGAGTTCCAGTAAGGGAAGGGCAGGAATGCCTGCATCATGGCTTTAGCCTTCCAATTTTTTGCTGTTTTTTATGGGTTATCTATATGGAATGGGGTTTGTGCACACACTTCTATCTAAGCTCTAGTATTCATTCTCTACAATCATAGTTAACAATGAAAAGAAACTAAGTGTGTAGTGAAATTTGGCAAGTCATTGCCTATCTTTAGTATCTGTCAATTCCGAAGAAGGTCATGGGGCAATCCATCCCCTCTGCCATCTTAAGTCCCTAGCATGCATCTAGCATGAAGAGGACCCCACATGCTCTCCTCGCATCCTCCATCGGGCATCTTGATGAACACAGCTTCTTATTTCCCTCCAAATAGGACAACTTATCACAATATTCTCCGTCCTCATGAGGCACTTCAATATAAATTGCATGGTCTATTTCCTTGTGCATAAGAAGAAGGAGTCTCTTGTTTCTCATGGGCTCACGTATAGTTCATCTTTAACAAGTCAAAGATTGTGTGGTTGTGGGAACCGCAACATTAGTTACAATATTCTTATCTTAAATTACATTTTTCCCATGTTAAAATTACTTGCTTCTAACATTCCCTTCGTTTGAGCGAATCATGGCTTAGTGGACATTTTACCTCAGCCACCACGTTTAATTTTTACAATTGGTTTGCTCCCTTCTCATGTGAACAACCATCTTGGTCCACCACAAGGGTGTTTCTACCTTGTGCTTCCAGGCAGGGTCATGTTCCAAGTTTATTCAGGACTTATTAAGTATGGACTCATTCTTCGGTTCATGTTCTAATGAACTATGTCATATGAGTGCTGGCTACTACTGTCGAGAAAAATCACAGTCTAAATAAAAAAAAGGCTACGATTATGTAAATCCGATAACTATTGCGTGATCGTTGAAGCCAAGAAGACAACCACTACCGCGTAATGATAAGGGCAGCAATCTCAGTAAAGGAACTTGCACCGGAACTGACAGAAACAGGATATTCAAAGTCCAATACCCTTACAACGCATAAACTGAAGCAAAAAGTAAGTTCTCACATTTCAAGCAAAATACAACGGAAGGGGCAAAACGAATCCAAAACCCAAGATATCAACAAACAAATGGAGAAAGGGAAAAGAAAATGGCCTGACCTTTTTCCTCAATGAGTGAGCCTATTTAGATCTGTCCTGCTCCTCTCTTCCGTCCGTGGGAAGACTGAGTCGAAGCCGCCAAGTCTAAGCAGCAGCCATTAATGGGCGAAGGAAGTGATGGGCAGGCGACTAGAGTAGGAAGGAGACGGGAAATGAGAGAAAGAGAGAAGGAAAAACAAGAATCGGTCTCCTTCGTATCTTCTTATAGCACGTAAGAGTCGACCAGAGAGGGGAAGGGAGCAGCGAATCCAGCGATCTCTGCCACATCAAAATTCACGAGAAGGAGCACCGCTTTCCGACAGGGAAAGCAAATAGCGTGTCCTCGTCATTTTAAAATGAAAAAAAAAAAAAAAAAACGAAAGTTGTCTCAGTCACCTGCAGCGGCACCCTGTCCAACATGGCCGAGCTTGCGGTGACAGTGACACCAAAAAAAAAAAAAGCCAAAAGTAAAATAATAAAATAATCTTAGAAGGTCTCGACTCTGTAGCGCAGCTTCGAGTCTGCTTTGCGTAGACAAGAAATTGGACTTCCGACTCCTTTTTTCATTGTTTTCTGGTTCGTATCGATTCTTCACTTTCTTCTCGTGCTCATGCGATCTCTCCAAGTTGACTTAAGTGATGAAAAATTAATGGTGATAAAAGGATCACTATCATATCACCTCGCAGTTCTGCAAAAGATCGGCTTCTCGGGCCAAATCTTGGAACCCAGATTTATGTGGAGTAATCAAATGTTAGAATCTTAAAGAATTTTAAACAATAGCTTTTATTACAAAAAAAACTATGAAAATTATAGCTCTCACTCTAGGATAATAGTCGCTCAGAGGAATTGAATTAGCAACTGGTGTAACTGTTCCAACCGGCTATGACAAATCAGAAACTATATTCTTTAATATACCTTACCCTGTAGGGGAATTTGGATAACACCACAAGACAAAGTTTAAGAGTCAAAACTTTGTTATTAGACGTTTTTTGCAATTTTTTTTTTTGGCTATTGCAGACAAAGAACAGAGGCCCCTGAGGGAATTGATACAATAATCTATATACATATTATGGTAGGCAGCCATTATGCATTCTTGAATGCTCAAGATGTCAACTCTTTGTGTTGTAAAAGGGAGGGGCGATATGGAATTTCAAGTGTGTTGAGGGCAGCACCTCGAGGCATCGAAAGCATACCTTATACATAAGAGGATGAAGAGTTGGGTGGGGCATCGACCTTCTATCGGGCTATAGAAAACCCCACTCACATGGAATGAAAAAATTGTCGCTTGAAAAGATGAAAGCAGCAACAGCAACAAGAGGTACAGAAGCCACATTATATATATGATAAGCATCTTTAGCATCCACCTAGTCATATTTGCACTATCTTCTAGTTTAACTACCACTTTGAGCAGCTATGCTGCGGTCTCAACTAACACCACTGTGGCGCCAATTATGGCCCACTTCAGTGATGGATAATTCATAAATTCTTCATAGGAGTGTCTAAGACTTCGATTTTTTGGACTTCTCGAGCCCACTCTTGCATTAATGAAATTCTTCAATTGTTTGATCAATCTCAGCTTGGTGTTTCATCACGAATGAACCATAAAAACTTTTCTTTGTGAATCGCTCGCACTTTGCATCTGGTTACAAAGAAATAAGCAATAGACTGTCGTGAAGAATGAAAATAAAAAATTCTGGCCCCAAATACATCGGGTCGGCCCCACGGCAGCCCCTCCTGATTTGTGTCATCTGTGACCGATGCAAATCAGAAAAAGGACTCGTCGTTCTTTACTCCTTCGTCGGGAATTCTTCATTGTAAAAGGAAAAACATTTGCCTGCTTCAGCTGATCGTTTTCGTTGCAAGTGGAGCATAAATAGCGGCATTGCATTCTAGTGACAGAACATAAGAAATGGCGGCCAGGAAACTGGGGATTCTAGGGGTGCACCATTGCCACAAAAGGAACACTGGTGCCGATGCACCAGAAACTATTTATTTGGAGCATGTTTGCATTTTGTTAAGGAAAAGGAGAATTTTAATGGGAGAGAGCTCGTGCTGAGAAAGGGGTACAGGTTCTAACTGGAAATGAAAGTCAGAGAAAGGAGGTGTGCGGCTACTTCGCCAAGGAAATGAATTTGTGAAGAAAAGTATCGAGTGCTTCATAGTGTGTGTGTGTGTTTGTGTGGACTCGTTTGGTGAAATTTGAAAGACACGGTATATAATTAGCCATAATCTTCACGTTGCTAAAAAGAGTTGGACGAGATTGTATACAATACTTTTCGGATGCCATATTATAAATGGCAGATCTATCTTGAGAACAACCTAACAGTTGGACAAGTGAGACAACTCACTCTTCTCTCAATGGTCAACAGCATCGACCAAATAAATTCTCTAGGTTGCAGGACTCTGCGTGTCTACATATGAATCAGCTCAGTGTTCACCTTTTTCTTCACCAAGATTAGACCAAATGAAAATCACAAACCATAGTTAAGTAGCACTTGAACAGAACTGACAAAAAAATTTCACCAGATTGAATATAGGACCAAATGTCAAAAATAAAGAGAATATAATTTACAATAGATGGCCTAGAAGACCCCAAAAAAAATCAGCGACTGACCAATATAACTACAAGTAACAAAGGAATGAACTTATATTCACGTACAATTTTTCTCCAAAGGATTTACAGTAGATGACCTAGAAGACCTTCAGTCCATCAGATTGGGGTTCGATAAATGGGCTCTAAATAAAATTACTGTATTAAGGAACATTGTGGCCAAACTGTCAAAAGTTAAAACTGCAAATTTCCACATGTGATCATATTTCAGACCATGAATAGACAATCATAACCCACCATTGTCTTTTCTCGAGCCGTGGAGTTTGCCATTGAGTGGATCTCCATTATACTTCCACAACCAATCCACTTGTATGTAATTCACATTGTGAACTCCATGAAGTTGCCACATCCCTATGTGATCAGCCAAATTCGTATGAGACTCAACGGCAGGTTCAACAGGTAGAGAAGAAGCACAAGTGAAATCCACTAAGGCAGCGCTCATAGCCATAACATCTTTTAGTATTAAGCAGGTGTCTTGCAAGTTTGTCCAGTGGTGTTTTGCCTTGTGCATCACCTCGTGCGGTTCCACAATTAATTCTATTAAATGCTGTTCCACCTGCCACTGGCCTCAAATCTGTACAATAAAGTATGCACGGTATAAGACATCCAGCATAAATTGAATGTAGAAAATCTCCGGGCTTACCAATAGAAGGCTACTTAATTCCAACGGAGAAAGAAATAACAAGAACAAAGCATTTGTGATCAAAGAAAGAGCATGAGCATGTTGTACCCAGAACTCAATGGCAATCCTTCTATTTCCTACAGAAAGATTATACAGCTGATAGGCAGGCATACAAAACCAATCTACTGATGCACAAAAGAAACAGGTTATATGAGTTTCTACTGCCAAATATAAAGGCCAAAAGGGTTCAGCATACTAACCGCTGCCACTTTCTCCATAAAATATCAACCACATGGATCCAAACATTTTCCATATGGCCAGTCAATGACCAAGTAACAACATGCAGAAAGAGTGAAACAGTTTGCTATCGTAGGAAACTTCATATCATGTGCATACCTTCCCTCTACCGTGATCTACAGCAAAAGGCTCCAAAGAACCCCATGTTCTTCCAGTCTTCAGTTTGACATGCAAAGGTACTGTAAAGAAAACAGTATATTACTAAATAAATAAAACATGGAAAGAAAATTACTGCCACATATGAAACCATGTTCTAACCAGAAAGAGAGGCAGCTGTTTCCATGCACTTTTGAAGCACAGCTGCAGCATCATTTAGAAATAATGGATCAACCTCCAGTACAAGTTCATCATGTACCTGTCAGCAGCCACAAGCAGAATCTCAGACAAGTAGTCATCATATAAACAGATAGCTAGAGATTATTGATTTTCTCTAATTTCAATCTTTATTTCTTCTTTTCCTTAATTTTAAATTTCCTTAACGAAAAGAGAAATGGTGCAACTGATTGGAGCATGACTTCCAATTACAAGTATGACTTATTTCAGGTTTCCCTCATTTCCTGTTTAAATTTTATCATGGAATGAAGGTGTCCAAGGGTGAATTTACCTGCAATATGATATGGCATCGTCCTTTAAGCATGGAACAATGGGATGCAAGAGACTCATCCAGGTTTGACGTCAGGCATCCCTCAGTAATAATGGAATGAAATTTTATCATGGCAATCTTAATTATGTCTGCAGCAGATCCCTATAAGACCATTAATAAGAACTTTAATCCATAGGGGATAAAAATATGGAAAAGCATAACTATCATCAAGAAAACAGCATTGACATATCAATGAAGGTCTCATTAACGAACAAAATTTATTTGTTAAAGGAAACCAATAAACTCCAAAAAGCATATGACACAAATAAGCTAGACATGCAAAAAATACACATTATAACTCAGGTGATGTTTAGTGACCTTGAAATATTCTATACAGACAAGAATATAAGTTTCTTACGTAAAAAGTCCAATAAGAAATATATATATATATATATATATATATATATATATATATATATATATATATATATATATATATATATATATATATATATATATATATATATATATATATATATATGTTATGCTA
Organism: Nymphaea thermarum; assembly: GCA_011799765.1. Classification (NCBI taxonomy): domain Eukaryota; kingdom Viridiplantae; phylum Streptophyta; class Magnoliopsida; order Nymphaeales; family Nymphaeaceae; genus Nymphaea; species Nymphaea thermarum. The sequence continues at coordinate 2,931 of JAANDH010001884.1, read as the reverse complement.
CCTGACAAATAGAGTTGACAGCTTGCCTCTCAGCTTTAGCTTTCTCCTTGCCGTTTTGAGATTTTATTTTTGCTAGAAATCTTTTCCTCCCTTTAAGAGTTTCTATAAACCTGAGGCACAAGGAAAAATCAGCTGAGCTGGGTTAAAACCTATGGTCTAGAGCCAGCAATTATGTTCAAACAACATCATAGACAACCAATAGCAACCTAGACCAAGTGAAGCACGCACAAGAAAAAGAAAAAACCAATGGGAAAATAAAGACAAGACATGTAGTGTAAGATTTTGATGTATATCACCAAACCACCAGATGGAGTCTTAAGGAGGTGCGAGCAGACGAGAAGAGGATTAGGCTGCCGAGAGAAGAGAGAGAAAAGAATAAGGGCCTTAGACTTGGCGTCTGGCCCTTGCCGTTACTATATATTGAAAATTAGTATATACTATATACTAATTATACTTTAGTGTTACAAGTAAAATGCACAAAACAATAATAAAAATTACAAATACACCACCTCCCATTATGTGTTGCGTGTGGTGAAGATGGGTCGGGTCTGACTTGACCCAAACCATATCTTAACAGCCCCCCTCAAGTTGTGCGTGGGGTTTGATCATGTACAACATGTTCTTCAATTCCGAGAAATGATGCCCTGTGAGAACCTTGGTAAATAGATCAACCACTTGTTGAGACGTGGGTATATAAGTAGGAACAATTTCGTTCTCCTCAACCTTGTGGCGAATAAAGTGTTGATCAATCTCTATATGCTTAGTGTGATTGTGTAAGATAGAATTGAAAGCAATCTTGATGGCACTTTGGTTATCACAAAATAGAGATGATTGAGCAATGAGAAGGGAAAGTTCCCCAAGAAGATGACACAACTATAAAACTTCAGCTGCGCCGACAGCCATTGCCCTATATTTTGCCTCAGTGCTCAATCTGGCAACTGCACATTGTTTCTTGCTACTCCAGCAAACAAGATTAGTATTGAGAAAGACACAATAACTTAAAACTGATCATCTATCATCTGGATCACCTGCCCAATCTGCATCAGTATAGGTAGAAATGGTATGTCCATCTAAATCAATTGACTTTCTTGTGTAGATGAGTCCATCCCCAAGAGTAACCTTAAGATAGTACAAAATATGTTTAGTAGCATCCATATGTCCTTTTGTGGGCACGTGCATAAACTGAGAAACTTGATTCACTGCATATACTATGTCTGGGCATGTAAAAGTGAGATATTGCAACATGCCAGCTATACTCAGAAAAAAACTAGGGTTTGAATATCTATCACTCCCATCAGAGGCATTCAATTTTGTGTTGAGAACACTAGGAGTATTTATGAGCTTGCAATTTGCCATTTGTGAAGACTGCTTTGATACCATGTAAGATTTTGATGAATATCACCAAACCACTAGATGGAGTCTTAAGGAGGTGCAAGATGAGGAGAAGAGGAACAGGCTGCCGAGAGAAGAGAGAGAGAAGAATAAGGGCCTTAAGACTTGGCATCTGCCCCTTGTCATTACTATATACTAATTACACTTAAGTGTTACAAGTAAAATACGCAAAACAACAATAAAAATTACAAGTATGCCACCGCCCATGATGTGTTGCGCATGGTGAAGATGGGACGGGTCTGACTCGACCCGAACCATTGCCCTAGAGTCTATTTAGTAACAGGTTTTGATGGATAATACAACAGTTTATTTCAAAAAGAAACAAATAACCTATTTTTTATTTCATTACCACTAATGTATTTCCCACAAAGCATGGAAACTTTATTAGTCTTCTGTATTTGTAGTTTGTGTTTTCAGTTTACATGTTACATCATTAGGCATATCTTGCACAGATATTCTTGTTCAACTCCATTGCACAGTTTTTTGGGAAATGAAATGAGAAACAAGTCCATTACAATCACATTTTATTCTTCTGCCCTCCGTTTACTGTAATCAGTCACACAAGTGTGGGGTGTGGGTGCAAGTGCACCATTTTTCAGAAAAGCGGGTATGGCACAACAAGTACATGATACATATACATAAGAAATGGGATTAATGAATCCTGATTTTTCAACCGACATTTTTCACTCACACTTTCACATACTTTCCTCTCCCGCTTTTTTCACTTTTCTTTTCACAACCATCCACTCCACCCGAGAATTGATGGATCCTGTGGAGGGAAAGGGACTTCGAAATTCTGTCCCAAACTAGGAATGGTTTTACTCATTGAGTCATTTCTCCTACAACAAGACTAACAAACACATTACTGCATCAGTACCATTTTAGTCCAAATTGATATTTTTCTTTTGGAGATGAGAAGGATGCCCATTATATATTTTCTGCAACCCTCTCTTGAGTAGCAGAGGAAACACATCTTCCACCGTTTCATTTGTCAGTTCCTGGTCCAATGTGATATAGTTTTATTTTTTGTTCCAATATGATATACGAGCCACACATAAAGGGAAGGAGAGATTCATGATGAGGCTACAAATTGATAAAGGACTGCTGTAATCAGGAGCTGGGCAGATATATGTACCTTCTGCTCGAGTTAGGTTATTGATTGGCACCAGCTCCAAGTGTTCAGTAAGTTAGAAGGTTATGAACCGAGTTTATGGAGATCAACTGAACTCTAGAATTTTAGGGTAGTGCTACCTAGAACTGGATTCAGATTTGACAAATCTGATCAGTCTGAGTTATTTATTGAGTTTTCTTGACTCTATGTGTTTCTTCGCTGGTTGTTCGTTAGATTTAGGGTGTCGAAGTATAACCCACGTCCAGATTGAGCAAAGGAAAGATAAGAGAGAGAGTAGGAAAAGAGAAATGAGGAAGGGAGGTGAGAGTTACATTCTCACACAACCCATTTATATAGTGATCCTTCCACACAATTTACAAGAGGAGTTACATAAGGGGTCTCTAGTTCCCAAGAGACATGACTTTTCA
>JAANDH010001883.1:0-25244 GCA_011799765.1 Nymphaea thermarum | reverse complement strand
GCAAGAAACAGAATAAAGTATCTCTATCATCAACAGAAGCTGAGTATCGTGCCATGGCATCTACAACAATGGAGATAGTGTGGCTCAAAAGTTTGTTGAATGACATGGGAATTCATATCACGAATCCTGTCAAGCTTTGTTGTGACAACAAAAGTGCAATATATATTGCTAGCAATCACACATTTCACGAAAGAACAAAACATATAGAGATGGACTGTCATTATGTTCGTGAAGAATTCCTTCAGAAAAACATTGATCTCTCCTATGTTCCATCTGAGTATCAACTTGGCGACTTCTTCACAAAAGCTCTTGCTGCTGCCAGATTCCAATTTCTCCTTGGCAAACTTTCGGTTATCACACCATAAGTTTGAGGGGGGGTGTTAGAATGTATGTATACATATATATATTTATATATATCTATCACATATATTAGTCATCTAATATATGTCTTATATGCATATATTATATATATTTGGATACTTAGGACTCTATGTATTTTTTCATTTCTTTTGTATTTTTATCTTTTTCCTTTTTACCCATTTATTTTTTGGTATTTCCAGAAAGGGACTAGTCCCAACGGCTAGTTTTCTAGCCGTTGGAACTAGTCCCAACAGCTAGCTCACTCCTCCCTTTGCTCTCTCCTCTATAAATAGTGTACATTCTCCACTATTTGAAGCATGGATTTTTAGCCTACTTTTTGTATCTCTTTGTGTGATTAATTTAAGTACTTTTTCACCTCTTGTTTGAGGGTTTGTGAGATTGACTTGTTGGTGAAAGCTTCAAGACTGATTTACTTGAAGAGGTTGTTTCTTTGGGCCTGATTTACATTTGGGACTATGGCATACCTAAGTTGGTAAGAAGGCTGTGATAGGCAAAGATGGAGAGGAATTGTCTCCCTGAGTTGTATATTTTAGATCTGCAGAAGGAATCATATCAGAATTGGCCACTTCTAGTTCACCTTCCAATGACTTCGACTGTTCCAGAAATGGTACATGGATAACTCCTTTTTCCCTCCTTTACACATTTGACTTGTATCCTTTTCCTTCACTGCACTAATTTTTTTGAATGGATCTGTCATTAAGAAAGACAAATCCATACTACTGTCCCTTGCCTTTTCTTCTGTCTGAACAAAGTATGGTTTATGCTCATGAAAAACTACATGTCAAGACACCCACATTCCTTCCAATTGGATCATAACACTTGTATCCTTCGTCTTCTGAGATGCCCAAATAACAACATTTCACAGCTCTAGGTGAAAGTTCATCTCTCAATTGTTTTAGTATAAGTACAAAACAAGTACATCCAAACACCTTGATCATGTTGTAGTTTGGTTTCAACCCCTATAACTTTTCATAGGGGGTCATTTTACTCAAAACTTCTGATGGCATATTATTTATTTGATATACATCCATGCATATAACATCTAACCAAGATACCTTTGAAACATTGGTAGCAAAAAGAAGAGACCTCATGGTTTCAAGTGTGTCTCTTTTTCCTTTCAACCAGGATTGTAAGAACATGATTTATGGTGCAGTATGCCTTTCATTGTAACCTGTCTTTGAACATTTGACTAATATATTGTCCTCCTGAATCAGAACGTAGGATTTTGATTTTTGTTGAAAATTGAGTTTCAACAATAACATAAAATCTCTCAAATATATCAAAAAGTTCATTTCTATTTCTCATAAAGTATATCCAGGTAAATCAAGCACAATCATCTATAAAAGTTACAAAATAGGATAGGCTGACCCCCGCCCCCTTCCATGACAAAGTATGGGATGGACCCCAAACATTTGAACAAACTATATCAAATGGCTTTTCTAATTCAATCTCCTTATGACGAAAAGGTAAGACATGGATCTGTGCTATTCTACAACTTTCACAATTTTTTACATCAAATACTACAGCCTTAGATTCATCAAGAAGTTTCAAAATGTCTTCAATCTAGAAGTCGAAACATGTCCCAATTTCTGGTGCCACAACATGTATTCATCATTCACTAACACATAGGCTCCACATTTTTCTCTCCTTGAGTAGCTCATGTCTAGCCAGTTGAGGTAATGTAAATCTCATTTTTTATGGCAAATTCCAATCCTCCTCCCTGACTGCAGATCCTGCACAACACAATCCATAGGAGAAAAGATAACAGAACAATCTGCAATTTGACAAACAGAAATTAAATTCACATTCACAGTACGAGATGGGACATGATAAACCTCACCAATATGTAACATACTCACAGGATAGGAATTGAGAATAATTGTACCAGATTTGGTCACAGACATTGAAGAGTCATTTGCAGTTTTAAAGTGTTAAAGAGAGTTTTTGCAATATTAGAAAGTTAGAGAGTAGGTCTTTAAATATTTTCTTATACTTGTTTGACTGTTTTTGTAATTTCTGTACCACCAGCCCTAATCTCTTTAACTTGAGATTAGGGTTACGTTAACGAGAATACTTTTGGGCTCTCTCTCTCTAATCGTAACATGGTATCAGAGCCTTCTCCGGAGTCGACAGCCAAGTGAGTTCTCCGGCGACCACCTTCCTCCGGCGACCTCTTCCTCCCTCTTCTCATCGCCCATCTCTATTCCTTCTTATCACCCAATAAGGAGACTGTAAGAGAATAGAGGTTGGGTGGGCTGTGTGGAGAAGGGCCTGATCACACCGATGTGGAAGGCGTGATCAGATCCCTAAGTGGTTCTCGTGGATGTATCTGCTGCTGTGATCAGAATTTTACGTTGACCGTGAAGGGCTGAGTCAAACGTTGACGTGAGGAGTAGCTGTTTGTGGAGTCAATGTGCTTGTTATGGATGAAGTTTGACGTGAGAAGGAGGATGATCTACAGATTGTGGATGTGAAACCTCAGATCGTGTGGAGCAGAGTTGATCTGCTGATCTTGGAGGCTGTTTTAGCCTTGTTCTTGTCGTGGATAGTGCTACTGAAAGCAGAGTAGCAACAGTCTGCTGTAATATGCAGAAATGAGCAGCAGTCTTCTGGAAGTTTGTACGTGGGCCAGCAACAGTCTTCTAAAATAGTCTGCTGTAATATGCAGAAATCAGCAGCAGTCTCTCTGGTCGTGGATGCAATTTCTGGCGTGATCAGAGTATGTTGGTCGTGTGTGATGATTAGAGCTTTGTTGCAGAATTGATATGCCTTATGTGAAGTCATCGGCTGTTTATGTGGAGCAAAATTGTGTTGTGCGAGGTGTGTGTGCTGTCGTGTGTGAGACAAATAGAAGTGGAGCTGCTACAATCATCAGCTAAAAGTGGAGTAAACTGGTATCTTACCATGATTTAGATCTAGTGATTACAGATCCCTGTTTGTTGCCCATCCTATCCTTTTTTTTTTCTCTCTTCTGCGGTGGTGCGTGAAGATACTTTTCTCCATTATTGTTGCTACTGCATCTTATACCTACATATATTATGCGTCCAATTCTGTTTGGGAGTTTACTATGGCTGGAAATCCCGTTTCATATGGAAATCCCTCAAGGGCGACAAGATCTATAGTTGAGTCTTCTATTGCTCCTCCTATATCCATGTCATATTCCCTTAACTTAAGTAAGGATGAATATGATCGTGTTCTTGCTTAGAGATCTACCTCTACATTTGCCAATACTGCTGTAATAGACTCAGCCCTCTCTGTTTGGGTGCTCCCACTGATAATATGATGTGGATGATAGATTCTAGCGCCTCTAGGCACTCTTGTAATCAACCACATAAGTTTTCATCATTAATCAGATTCTCTACACCACAACATGTCAAATTGGCTGATGGCAAGTTGTCTCCTATTTTGGGCAACAGTGATATCTACCTCCCACACTTAGGCACTATTACACATGTGCTATATGTACTTACACGTGCTATTTGTTATCGGTTAAGCAACTGACTATTGACTTACAGTGTAGAGTCATTTTTTATCCTGGTTCATGTTCTTTTCAGGACTTACCAACTGGAAAGATTATTGGTGGCGATTATGAGCGTGAGGGTCTCTACTTCCTGTCTGTCCCAGTAGATGTTGCTGCATCTTCACTTCCTTCGAGGGCTTCTCCTTTACAGTGGCATCTTAAACTGAGTCATCCATCAGTGTCCAAACTGTAAGAATCTTGATATGAACACGTCTCTCCGTCTGCAAATCTGTAATTAGAGAAGAAACAGCCAAGAGGGGACGATGGAGAAGAAAAGAAAATAGTCGGCCTCAAGAGAGCAGCCACTGCGATAGATTATCATTAACTAGCATAACCCTAATTAGGGTACAACAAATTTGTACAATAAAGAATAAAAAATTACAAGAGAGCCACCGGTAAGTGGCCTGCCCAGTCTGCATCAGTATATGTATATATGCTATGTCCAAGAGAGATATTTGGACATTTCTTGTAAACTAGTCCATCACCAAAAGTTGCTTTGAGATACCGTAGAATACGCTTAGCGGCATCCATATGGCCTTCAGTGGGTGCATGCATGAACTGAGATACTTGATTTACAGCATATACAATATCTGGGCGAGTAAAAGTGAGGTATTGTAACATACCAACAATGCTGCGATAAAATGTAGGATTGGGATACGCAACGGTTCCGTCAGAAGCAGTCAATTTTATATTTAGAACACTGGGAGTAGTGATGGGTTTGCAATTGGTCATACCTGCCCTGTCCAAAATATCAAGAGTATACTTGTGTTGGGTAAGAGTCAAACCCTCATTCTGCCTGTCAAGTTCAACACACCGTTGAGGTCGATTCTGGAAATTTATTTCCAGAAAAAAATTTCCTTCTGGAGGGACGAAATTTTTTTTTCGGAAATTTATTTTTGCCCGTTAGGGCATGCGTGCACGTCTTCGTGTCTTCCTTTCTGTGCCGCAGCTCGCTCAGAGAGCGCCTCTTCCTTCCTACTGCCGCGAGGTATGGGCAGCCCCTGCCTCTTCTTTCTCGTCGTCTCACACGCAGAACAGCAACTCCCTCTTCTTCAACTCCCTCCGGTCCAGAGGTTTCAACCTCGAGTTCAGGCTCGCCGATGACCCCAACCTCGCGCTGTAGAGGTATGGGCAGTACCTCTACGACGGGTTCGACCTATTCTCGCCCTCCGCACAGAGTAAGCGCCCGATCTGGCTTCCCTTCTCTTTTTATTCTACTTCTTCTTCCGCTGCATCTGTTTAGTTTCCTTCTAATTTGATTGACTCGTTTTAATTTCTTCTTCGTTAACTTGCGGAAGGAGGAGGAGGTTATGGTTTTTAAATTATAATGGTTGAGGGTTTGTTTATACAGCTATTAATAAGATTCGATTCTTTTGGTTGCTGAACATCGATTGCTTCTTCCTTGAATAGGATTAGGCGGATCCTTGGATGTGGCCACTGTTCTGGACTTCGTTGATTCCGGTCATGATCTAATACTTGCTGCGGATGTTGGAGCCTCTGATCGGATTCGTGATATTGCAACTGAATGTGAGGCAGATTTTGATGAGGTGAATAATTATGTCTTTCTCTTCCTCTAGTGGTCTCAGAAGTTCAGGGTTGTCTGTGAAATTTGTTACTTGAATTGATTTTTGTTTGGTTAGAGGATCTTTCTGCCGTTGTCATTGACCATACCGGTTATGACGTCTCTGAAACCGAAGGGAATCACACTCTGATTGCAGGCGATGATTTTATTCAGTCCAAAGTAATATTGGGCGATAAAAAGAACGAGAACAGAACTTTTTGTTGTTTCAAGGAATGAACAGAAATCCGTTATCACTAAATAAACCTTAATTAAAGATGAAACACCCTTTTCTCATTTATTCTACTTTTACTCATGGCCTTATCATAGACTTGCTCATAGATGTAGAGTATAATAATGTTGAATGACAGTTCTTTTTTTATTATTGTGAATTTCATTTTGCTGAAATTACAAGCCCCCTGCTTTTTATCAATGTTCTAATACTTTTAGCTTGGAATTTTTTTAGGCTGCTGTACTACTTCGAGGAGTTGGTCATTCTCTGAATGCAGCCAATAGTCATGTAAGCTTTTCGAAGAGTATTCATGCGATTCTTTGTTTTCTAGAATTTGCTCATGGATTCTATGTTGTAGAAAACTGAACATAGTTTTTTGGTACGATGTCTGGCAGATTTTGAAAGTTCTCACTGCATCACCGTCTGCATACTCAGCAAACCCAAACACCAAGTTGTCATCTCCTCCTACTCTGACAGGATCTGCCATTTCATTGGTTTATATTGTGCAGGTATGTGGTTTGATAAAATGACATTATATTATTAGATCCCTGGTCATTCTGTTTGCTAAGGTAGAGCTGCAAAAATGCATCCAGCTGTTTACTGTTTTGGATTTGCTCCTTGGTATTTTGCCATTTTATTTTATTTGCATCATTTCTATTTCTGGAAATATATTTCTGAACCATCAAACTCAGAAATATAGAATTGGAAATATATTTCCGAGTCATCACACACACCAAAATTGGAATCAGAATGATTTTTCTCATTCCATTTTTCCATTTCCTATATTTCCAGGCCATCAAACGGCCCCTGAAAGAACTAACTCTTCTATACTCTTTCCTCCTAGAGACTTATTTTTAGTCTCTTCTGCCATAAGTTCTGAAACAGTTTGAACTAAAGAAGGTCAGGTTTGACGATGAAGAATTCCACTTCTTATATTTCAAATTCAGATCTTAAAGCCACTAAAAAAATCTATGACATATTGCTGGTCCCTTGCATCTGTTCCATCTTCCTACATTCTCAACACTGCTTACACTTTGCACATCTCATATTTGGAAGCATCATAGCAAGGTCGTCTGTCATTTACTTAAATTCCACCAAAAAGACTTGAATAGATTCATCTCCATGCCTCAAACTTTTCAAATCTTGGGCTTATTGGTATCTTTTTGCCCTATTTGACTGAACATACATCAATCTAAGATATTCCCAAATATCTTTGGCATTTCAAACTTAACTATACTTAAAATATTTGGATCTTCCTACATTCCAAACACTGCTTACACTTTGCACATCTCATATTTGGAAGCATCATAGCAAGGTCGCCTGTCATTTGCTTAAATTCCACCAAAAAGACTTGAAAAGATTTATCTCCATGCCTCAAACTTTTCAAATCTTGGGCTAATTGGTATCTTCTTGCCCTATTTGACTGAATATACATCAATCTAAGATATTCCCAAATATCTTTGGCATTTTCAAACTTAATTATACTTCGAACTATATTTTGTTCCATAGCTCCAAGTAACCAAGACTTCACCTTAAGTTATTTTTATCCCATTCTCCATAAGCAGTCTCAAAATCTTCATCATCTTCTTCGAGCTCCTTCCTGGTTCCATCAACATACTCCCAATATCCAAGTTCTTTTAGGACTGAATTCATGTACTCAGCCCAATATGTATAATTTGACCCGTCAAATTTTATGGCTGTTACTTGCACAAATTCTTTCTTATCCATACTGAAAACATGAGCAACCACCACACAAAATACTTAATTCAGCTTCAACAGAAAATACTCAATTTTGGCAATAGCTTCCAGATGTAGACGTGCAGCTTCCACACAAAAAAAACATCCACAAAACAAGCTTCCAGCAACACAAACAGTTCTTGTCTTAGACTTGCAAGAAGGTATCAAAAAAGGCAAAACCACAACTTCAGAAAACACCCACAAAACAAGCTGCCAGCAGCACAAACAGTTCTTCTCTTAGAATGGCAGAAAAGTATCAAAAAGACACAACCACAACTTCAGAAAACATAGATTCAAGAAGAGAATACAGCTGCCTTAACCAAGATACCATTCAAAAGAGTCCAAGACACCATTCAAACAGGCAGTTTTTTTTTTCAGCACAATTTCAAAGAAAATGCAGATTAAAAAAGAGCATTAAGACTGACTTAACCAAGACATTGTTCAAAACACCCAAGACGTCATTTAAGCAAACCGCCTCTTGACCTTAAATAGTGGTACCAACAAAGACGTCAACAAACTGCCTCTTCACCCAAGACGCCAAAAAAAACTATCTCATTAGCACAACTTCAGAAAATGTAGATTCAAGAGGGGCATTCAGACAGTCTCCTTCAAGTAAAATCAACATTCATTGCTCTTGGATCAAGTCATGTGCTTTGGCTCTGATACCCTATTGAAATAGTATCCAAACGACCAACCCAAAGCATAATAATAAAGCTGTACTAACATGATTTGCAGTTTCATCCAATGTTATCCGTATCGTACGATATGCACACGTATGATACAGTACGTACCGTATAGGCTTAGGCAACCTATACAGTACCCTTACGTTCGCTCATGTACCGTAAGCGTATCGCTTACCATATTGTACGATACAGTGTATAGGTCGGCCGAACCGATACGCGTTACGCAACACCTTTTACAACATTGGTTTCATCATCTTCAAGCAGCTCCAAAAACACAGCTGCAGCCTCCCATCGGCTGCTCCTTTAGAAAAACTATCATACCTCATAAAGGGCCTCATGCCCTAGTTTGAGGCTCACTTAGAAGTACAGTAAAAGACTATCATGTCCTTCACTTATACAGGTTATAACGATTAGACCTTAAAACATAAGTTGGACGCGTAAGGGCTTTGCAAAACTTAAGGGAATAAAGAAACCATATACTTTAACACCACATATGGTGAAAATGACTTGTACCATATGTACGGTGGTGTCGTCATACTCAAATTTTCTGACAATGCTCTGTAGTCTATACCCGTACCCATACCGACACCCATACCCCTACACATGTGACATAGGTAGAGAATCCTACGGAAGGAAACTGTAAAATTAAAACCTTTTGAAAGAAAATAATTACAAGATCCTATGGTTTATAGACAACTTCTTGAGAGCTTGATTTACCTGATCATATCTAGACCTAATATAACATATTCAGTTCATGTAGCAAGTCAATTTATGAATGCACCTAGATCAACACATCTTCTTGTTAAGTTCAGAATTTTCAGTTATGTAAGAGATAAAATGGATTACATAATGTTCTACTCTTCATCAAATTTTTTGAGAACTTATTGCTTACTATGATGCTAACTATGGGGGATCAATTTGTGATAGACTGTATACAAGTAGATGTTGTGTGTTTTCTTTGGCAAGTGTATGATTCATTGGAAGAGTAAGAAGCAACAAAGTAGAACTATTTACAGCCGAAATTGAGTATGAAAGCTACAACTCATACTAGAGTTGAAATAATTTGGAACAGGTGGCCACAAAAACAGGTCGGACTTCCAACTAACAACAAAATTAAATTGATTTGTGACCACATGAGTGCAATCGATATTGTTAAAAATCCAGAATTTCATGAAAGGAAAAACATATTGAGATTGACTGTCATTTTACAAGGAAGGCATATGAAGAAGGATTGACATCCCTTGTGCATATAAAGACTGAAGACCAAGCTGCTGATATATTTGCAAAAGGTTTATCACCATCCAAATCTAGAATGTTTGTTGACAAACTTTGAATGATATCTCTTAATCAAGCCCAGTTTGAGAGGCACGTTAAAGTATAAGGGTCCTAAAGTCTTTTAAGTTGGTCAAAGGTCATATTTGTTAGGTTTATTATAATCGGTCATAAGTTCCCTACTGTTATAACTCGTAAGGGGCAGTGTCTCTAGCTTTGGGTTAGATATTTGAAATTTGTGTTGGGCATTATCAAAATTTTACTTCACTATGGCAGCAGACCAGAACTGTGGCAGGTCCACTAAGTGCAGCTAGGTGACCTGATCCTAACATATGTCAATGAATGATAAAAAAAAGTGTCTACAAAATTCAGCAGAGAAGAGGCCATATGAAAGAATGACAACCAATATTGAAACTCCAGATAAAATGCTGCTGTACTAAGGAAAATATAATGATTTATCTACCTTTCTTCATCAGGTGATGGAGAAGTACACATGAGACCCATCGCTAATGGTTCACAGGCACGACAAAGAAATTTATCTGGTGGTGGCCCTTGTAGATTAATACAGTCAAAGTGATACCACTCATCACATTGGTCACAAGCAAGCATTGGTCTCTCATCATAAGGCTTTCGACAAATGCAATAAAGAATACTGCTGGAATCGAGGTGCTGCAAGTGAGAAGTAATGTCAATTGCAAAAACAGATGAAGATTTATTCTACCAGCAAAAAAATGTTATGAGTACATTCTTTTCACATAAACTCAATCCAAGAAACAGATGAATCGTAAATGCACAAGCAGAAAACTGAAGTTACCGAGAGCTCCTTATCACAGTTAACGGGTAAATTTTCACCATCCTTCATAAGTTTGAGGACATCATCCCCTGCAACAGCACCAGAATCACAGGCAATCTGCATACAAGTTAAAAAATATTGATATAACTCCAAAGATACATGGAATTTGCTCAGAATATGAATTTCTTCACATGACATGCAGACTATGCAGATGAATATATTCTTGGCATGGTTAGTCCACTGCACACTTACAGTATGTGTTTCCTTTGGCATCTGTACAAAATGGTCTTCCAGAGATACATTTACTTCCAAATCCTAGAAGAATGCAACAACACATTACTTATTATTATTATGGTGACTATACAAAATACTGTTCATAGTCCACAACTCAAAATAATGAAGAGATAAACTGTTCAGCCTAAAATTGCATCACTTCATGGATTTAGTTTAGAGACAGCTTAAGAGCATACACATTAAAACTTTGACCCACTGTTGAACCTTTCCACATTATTAGCAAAAAATTGGGTATTTTAAATTACAGACAATTCAGGAGATCAGTTCTTTTGCCTAATGAGTTATGAGAAAATGATAACCGAAAAGCATTTTGCACCTATGTCACATCTATGAAGAATCCATGAAAAATCATGCATAACCCCAGATTTGAAAGCCCACAATTTGCCATGCATATGCTTATTGTTAACCTAGGGTTGCACATTTTAAGACACTGGGGAGAATGAATTTTAAGGCAGGTAAATGACCTAGCAGTCTAGCACCTGAGGATAACACAGTAACATGTTCACCAGAATAAAGGTGCATCTCCCTCCAGATTTCATACAGATTCTATGTTTCTTCGCATATACCAATCCCTTTTGTTATCTCAATCTTAATACTATTTTCAGTGTTTTTGTCTAATGTTTGCTTTAAGGGGCCATTCGATAACCTTGAAAAAGATTTCAAGGTGTACTGAGCATTTGTAGGAAAACAAGTCAGCTCTAGTGGGGCAAGACTGTTTTTCATGAAAATTTTTTCCTGCCATATGCAGGAAATATTTTCTGTTAAAATGATTTTCTGACATTGTCCCATTGAGGGTCAAATCTTGAAGATTTCAAACTACATGCATTTTCCCTCTTTTCTCCTTTAGACAGTGTTGTTGTGAGAGAAAGAGAGAGAAAGAAACACACAAAAAACTTATTGATGACTTACCCTAACCCCTTACTTAAGGGAGAATTAGGGTACAAAAAACACAATTACCTTGTAAACCAGAAAGTTAAAGAAAATAATTAAAGAACTGTCAGGTTCTTCAATATTCAATAACCTGCCTCATTGTCAACATTCTCCTTCAAGCTGGAGCATAAATATCTACCATGCTGAGCTTATTACAACACTTTGAAAATTCACTAATTGCAAGAGCTTTAGTAAAGATATCAACAGTTTGTTCTTCAGAGACTACGTGAGTTGTAAAGATCACTCCTCCTTAAACTTATAGTCTGCATCACTATAGGCTTGGACATCTAAGGTTTTCCCTTTCTTGAATAGTAATCCTTTGCCAAGAGAAGATTTTAAGTATTTGAGTATCATCAAAAAGGCTTCCCAATGGATCTTCCTTGGTTTCTCCATAAACTGACTCAACTTTCCCATCGCGAAACTAATATCTGATCTTGTAATTGCAACATAAAGAAGCTTTATAATTAAAGATCTATACGTCTTAGATTCTACAGGTTCTGATTGCTCATCATGTAGGTGCAATCATGGATTCATGGGAATGGTGGCAGGTTTTGCCCCCAACATTCCTGTTTCTTGCAATAAGTCCAAAATGTACTTCCTTTGAGAGAGAACCATTCCTTCTTTACTACGAGCCATCTCTATCCCAAGAAAACATCTCAAGTGTCCAAGATCTTTTGTGACAAAGTACTTCTGAAGAAAAGTTTTGGTCTCAGATATACCTTGTTTATAGTTGTCGGTCAAGATAATATCATCAACATATACTGCCAAAATAACCATTCCCAATGCTCCCTTCTTAACAAACATTGAATGATCAAGAGGTGACCTCTGGAATCCACTCTGTGAGACAATATCAGATAGTTTATGAAACCACACATAGGGACTCTATTTCAGTCTGTATGTGGCCTTCTGCAATTTGCACACCTTCCCACATTCCCTCTGAACCTCGAAGCCGGGTGGTTGTTGCATATAAACTGTCTCCTCAAGATCGCCATACAAGAATGCATTTTTGACATCCAATTGATGCATCTGCCAGTCATAGTGAACTGCAAGAGAAATCAAGAGGCAAATGGTGCCTAATCGGGCAACCAGTGAGAAGGTGTCAAAGAAATCAATGCCATAGTTCCGAGTATACCATTTTACAATCAGCCGAGCTTTATAGCGTTCAAGGGTCCCATCTGCATGGTATTTGACAGAAAATACCCATTTGGAGCCAACAATATCACAACCAAAAGGAGGAACAACAATGTCCCATGTGTGGCGTTCCCGTAGAGTATGTATCTCCTCTTCCATAGCCTGACGCCAATTAGGGTCTAGTAATGCTTGTTGATGACAGGAGAGAGCAATATAAGTAGACAGAGCATGAATGAATTGTCACACCTTGTCACTTACATAATTAGAAGTAACAAACTGTGAAATGGGATGGATGGTGCATTGACGTTTACCCTTCTGCAAGGCAATAGGGAGATCCTGCGAGTCAGAGATAACCGGAGGTGAGGAATCAAGTACACTTACCTTAGGACAGGATGATGGAGGAGAGCCATGTGAGAGACCCTGTCGGCGAGAGTAGACTCAAGGAGCATCCAAAAAACGATCCCGAGGTGGTGATGACGGCCTCAGAATGGACATAAGCGGGAAAGGTGGGATTGGCAAAGGGCATTGAGGGAGACTCTCAGAGCAGGAGGTAGATGGGCATGAGAAATATGGACGAGACTCAAAGAGTGACGTCCGCATTGGCATACTCTTTCTAGGTGATAGGGTCAAAGCACTTGTAGCCTCTTTGGTTCTTGGGCAGCAAGTTTATCTCGCTTTGATCCAAGGATATGAACAAAGCATATGCAACCAAAAACACGAGGTGGAGTTTGAAACAATGGACGATCAGGGTAAAGCATTTGAATTGAAATTTTGTTAAGTATAGAAGAGGATGGTAGGTGATTAATAAGATAACACGCAGTTAGGATCGCATCCCCCCAAAAATAAGATGGTACATGGCTTTGTATCATGAGAGTACGAGCAACTTCCAACAAATGTCAGTGCTTTCTCTCTGCAACACCATTCTGTTACAAGGTATGTGGTCAGGTGAATTGAGGAACAATTCCATGTTTTGAGTAAAATTGTAAAAGATTAGATGATTTGAATTCCAGAGCATTGACAGTGCGAACAGACTTAACAGGAACTCCAAATTGAGTCTTTATTTCAATAATAAGATTTTGAAGGATACATATAGCTGCAGAACGTTCCTTCAATAGGAAAAATCAACTAACACGAGAGAAATTATCAACTACGACAAGATAATACCAAAATTTAGACTGGCTAGCAGTACCCCACACATCGACATGAAGTAAATCAAACATACTATGACTTGAAGGACTTAGACTCGACGAAAAACTACTCCTAGTGTGCTTCCCAAGTTGACAGGCTTCGCACTGGAGTAACTTTGACATAGAAAGCTGAGGAAACAAGCAATGAAGCTTTGACACTGATGGATGCCGAAGTCTGAGATGCCACTGAAGACTGGTAGGTTTGGATGGGACTGAGGTAGCAGCTGCATCCATAGGCTCGGATAGAAAATAGACTCCCCCTCATTCATTACCTCTACCAATCATCCTCCCAGTCTGCAAGCCCTGAAACCAACACGAACCAGCATCAAAAGTGATTCTACAGTTCAAATCATGGGTCAGCTCTTTAACTGAGAGAATGTGAGTGGAAAAGTCAAGAGCAAACAACACGTTATTCACAGTTAAATAATCAGAAATTTTCACACTGTGCCAACCAATAATAGGTGAGAATCACCCATCTGCAAGCTTCACTTGTCTAGGTTGAGGAAAATGGTGAAGTACAACGAATAAATTTGGTTGATTGCGAAAATGTTTGGAGGCTCCAGAATCAATAATCCATGAGATACCTGGATTTTGGGTCTGCAGAGTGGTGGAAAAGGCGGAATCACCCACAACTGTAGAAGCCAAGGTGGAAGATGAGGCTTTCTGAGCCAGAAATTATTCATACTCAAATTTACTGATACTAACTGTGACCTTTTCTGCATTTGATTCTGTATTGTTATCTTCAACATGT
This sequence comes from Nymphaea thermarum, assembly GCA_011799765.1. Classification (NCBI taxonomy): domain Eukaryota; kingdom Viridiplantae; phylum Streptophyta; class Magnoliopsida; order Nymphaeales; family Nymphaeaceae; genus Nymphaea; species Nymphaea thermarum. The sequence continues at coordinate 10,775 of JAANDH010001883.1, read as the reverse complement.
GAAGCCTTTGGGATATAAGTAGAACCCTTGACCTGTGATGACTCAGAGTCTCAATTCATTGGGCGATACCATGTTTATTCCAACATTTATCTTCTAGATGCCCAAGTCTTCTACAGAAAGTGCACTGAACTACCACGTCCACCTCCTGACCCACAACCACCTCTCCCTCTACTAAAGGCCTGTCCATGGCTTCTTGAGATAGCTAATTTTTTAGCATGACTGACAAAGGGGACGTAGCACTTTGAGTCTTTCATAGGCTGATTTTACTGACGCAAAGTACTGGGCCAGATTTGAGTCACCTTGTTGGAGCTTAAGACGTTCTTCTTCAACCTGCAAAATTTTGCTCATATTCTTATCGTGAGAGTAAGTTTGCTTCAGAAATTCCAGCATATGTTTGGCAGAGGTATAATATGAAATCGTAGGTGTGATGTGTGCCTGCACGATATTCATAATCCATGACATAACAATATTGTTATCTTCCTAGATGGCGGGTTTTCCGCTACTTCCTTCCTTGCCTCATTTCTCATCTCTTCCTCCAAGCTAGGGTTTCACGTCTAAAGTTCCTGCTGTTTACAAAAGAAGCAGCAGGTAATAGTAAGAGAGAAAACACATAAAAATCTTATTGATGACTTACCCTAATCCCTTACTTAAGGGAGAATTAGGGTACAAAACATAATTACATTGTAAACTAGAAAGTTATAGAAAAAAAGTAAAGAACTGTCAGGTTCTTTAATATTCAAAAACTTGCCTCATCGTCAACAAACAAAAAACTAGCTTACCTCTCTCACACACTGTCACACAGGTAATAGTGAAATGAGGATATATATTTCTTAGGTTTTTGATGACAAGGTTTTTCTTTGGCCTTTCAACAAAGTTGTTTTTCTCATGAAAATCTCACAAAATAATTAAAAATGAGAAAAAATATAAAAATTAAGTAAAAATAAAATAAAATAAGCAACTAATAAGCTGTCACATGTATGGGCTGCGAGTCCAACATTTTTCAGAAAAAGGTAGGTGCGGGTGTAGCAAGGATATATATATATACATACATATAGATAGTTTTGAGTTTACACTTCATCATTCTTTTGTTCCATTAGTACCTTGATTATCTTCAATGCTTACATCGAGATCATCACAAAAATCATTAGAAAAAAGGAAAAACAACATCAACTAAACCCATGTTAGCAGTGCAAAAGTCATGCACCCTTTTCAAATTGAATTCTTTTGGGTCCATGTCACAATATTTAGAATGATCCACATTTGCATTTTATTAATCTGAATTAAAAGCTGAAAATATTAACTGCAAAGATATAATCAATCAATCTAATACAACACAAGAATGCTTGAGTCAACAAATTAACACAAAGACATCAAATATAGAATATCTGTGTTTTTCTTTTGTGAAGGAAGATGCAAATTGGAGTGCACAAGACCAATCCTTTTGCATGGTTGTTAGGACTTAGGAGTTTATTGTTTTTAATCTTGTATGTATGAGAATAAGTGCTCCAATTTCTTTTGCAATATGACGATGTAATTGTGATAGTAGACTATGACAGTAATTTCATTGCAAGTTTTTACAGCATCAGCATTTTTTGATCCATAAGTCTACCATCAATCAAAAGGATCTATATCTTCATCTTCTCTTACTACATTTGCATCTTCAGCATTTTTTGATCCATAAGTCTACCATCAATCAAAAGGATCTATGTCTTCATCTTCTCTTACTACATTTGCATATTCAGCATCAAATTTACCTATACAAAACCTTGAATATTCACAAGTGGCATGTTTTCTGACATAAGAACCTATAATAAAGTCTCTCCATGCACGATTTTCTATTCCTAGATATCTCATGATCTTGATTTGGAGGGACACATCCAAGAGCTACTTCTAGCCACTTTTTAGTAGTGTATAAGATTTAAAGAATGAGCTATGTTTTGTAGGGGAATATTGCTCTTATCCCATTTACAATTAATATTGAAAGTATGTGATAAAAAAAACTCTTAATTATCAAATGTTTTCTTCCCATGCTTAAAAACTACATATTGAATTTCTTCAATCATACTATCCTACATTTAATAAACTTTATGAGACATAAGCTTATCTTTATCAGCTTACCTCAACATCTACCAAATTGACTGCATAAAATCCAAAAAGTATGCAATTTTATCTCACCATATATCATCCACAATAATGTTTTCCATTACTTGAATTTTAACCTCATTTTCAGCATAATACAAGCAAGCACCACGTTTTATTAGCGGCCACCATATGAACTAATGCATTATTTACTCGTTGAAATCTCTTCAACATGACAATGATGGAAGCAAACTGCATCTCAACAACTTTTAACAATTCAAACTCAGAATAGCTACCAAAAAGAGTCGGTGCATGTTGTTCATTAATGTTGAAATTTCTAATATTCTTTGCATATGTTTCTATTTCTTGTGAAAATAGTTCAAATGGTCGAGGATCTTCTTCACCACTTGGTGGATTGTATAAGTCCGACAATGCTAAATATAAAGTATATGCAATACATAGAGTCTAGAAGACACGAGGTAAATCACTTTTCTAACTTACCAACACTCTTGCACATGGCAACATTATCTATAATGATCTGCGCTACCTTAGTAGAACCAACCTCTTACTTCTATGAATAATCACTTCAAATATTCAATATCTTTATATTCTTCAGATGCATCAACTGTCCTCAAAAACAATTATCTCAGCATATGCTATGGCATTGCAATTAATTCGTGGATGCCTTTAAAATGTCTGTCCATCCATCAAAGGTAATTGATACACCAGCTATATTCCATTCAAAATTTTTCCTCTATAAACTTTGCTCGACATCATCCTTCTCATCCCTGAGAATTGATGTTCTTAGTCTTTCTAAACTTGGAGGCACAAATCTTGACAACAGTGCTCATGTTCCACTAGGAATAGTGCTTCACTTCATGTGTCAGCATCTCATGTATAGCTGAAGTTTATATTTTTGGGTTTTTGTAAACTTGTACGAAGAAAATCCAAACAGGGTGTGGTGACTATTTTGTCTACATGCATCCGTACATATTTTTGTATATAATAAAAATGAGTGGCCCAATTTGTGGTTTAGGCTTTATGTGATTTGGACAGTGTTGTCAACTCTTGTCAGATTACCAAAACTTTGTGTCTGCTATGCATTTAAAGGAAAATATTTGAGTGGAAATTTAGGGTGTGACGGTGTTGGAATCAGAGTGAAAACCCATTTGCATGTGAGGAACTACCTGCTTGATCAGCTTTACCTGCCCACATACGTATAACATGACTCAACCATATTTTATATTATTATACTCAATTGTTGTTTTCCATTTCAGGAATATGTATCTACATTGACTTTGATGGAAATACTGAGTTCTATATTGTTGTTTTAGGAAATGCGGGGACCTAGTATGTGACTAGCTCTTCATGAGGCTGAGATGCAAAGGAAAGTGAGTTTCCAATAAATTCTTGTGACATCATCTCACCAGCATTGGAAAAATTACTACAAACACCAACTATCGGTGAGTACTCTGACAATTTTGGAACCCTTCTATATGCAGGACTCTTTTTGAGTCTGATTACTCTAACCTATCCTGACCCAACTTACTAATCTATCACATATCCTTACATCATATTTTTTCTGATCGCCCTTAGGCAACTATCGATACTCTCCTCTTTAACTACCACCTTGTCCTCAAGGTGCCAATGTTGGAAATCATCGTTAGCATACTAGAATCTCCCATGTTGGTGTTGGTGTTGGTGCCTCATTGCTCAGCTCAATTAGCCACTGTGTAATTGAATTTCCATGCCTCTTCACAGCCCTCTGTCAGAGAATCCGAATTGGGAAGAGTTCATTTTTAGGTGTGAAAGGAAGGGCTGTAGGAGGAATGGCAGTGGAATGATCTTGGTAATGTGGCTTAATCATCAGACATGGAAGGCTGGTGAATGAGTCCTCAGGGAGTTCGATTTTATAAGTAACTACTTCGATATGGTTCAGAATTTGAAAGGGACCTGAATACTGTAGGGGGAGCTTTTGTACATTTGTTGATCGCTGTTGCACCTTGCCTGTTGGGAAATCTTTCAAGTAGGCCAAATCTCTTTCCTTATGTTCCTTGTAGCGTCTATGGATATAATATGGCTGAATAAAATCACATTACAAATAAAACACTAAAAACATGCTAACAAGAGGGATCCTTGTCCTTTATATATAAATTCCCAACAATAAATAATGAAATGGAACTAGCTGTTGGGGCTGCTCCCACTAGGAAAACTAGACAGTGGGATATCAGACAATAGCTAGTAACAACAAGACAATAAAAAAACACACACACAAAAACAAAGGAAAACAAAAATAGAAACCTGTGTATAAGATACACATACATACATACATACATACATATACATAAATTATATACACACACACACACATATATATATATATACACACACACACAAACCATATATATACAAATTACTGAGCATATCTACAAATGCATAGAAATTGTGATATATGATAGGATATATATAGATATATACACAAGTACTTACATATAATCTAACAGCATAACCATCAATATTCATGCAAAGTTAGCACTGAGTTAACAGGGAAACAAACTTTAGCAGTGATGCTTTCCATAAAGCAGTGTCTTACATGCATAAAAATAAGACTATCCTTAACAGCAAAAATAACTCCTAAACTAAAGGCAAATTACGTTAATATAACATCATCATCAAACCCATAGTCCAGGAAAATAACTAGTGCCAAGTAATAGCAATGGAACTCCCGAACATGAAATCCATCTACCTTGGCAGAAGAAATTTCATTTCCTATCATATTGCTCTCTTCCAGTTCAATAGGAGATGCTAAAACTTTGGCCAGTAGGCTCTCTAGCTCTGCAATCTGGACAATAAACATAAACTTGAACAATCAGGAAAACGTTAGCAAATTTTGAAAATTCACTAGAAAGATATCATTTGGCTTGCGTAGAAACAATTGATATGAATGCCAAAACAAAGCAAGAACAAGAAGGAATATGAAATGAAGGAAAGAGGAAAGAAGTTTCATGCAGTGTCAAATGGATGCCTCATACCTGCACAAAATAGTTCATGAGTGGAAAAAAGGAACATAATGATGCAAAACACACACACACATAGATACATGCATACTATTGTACATAATTATGTATCTTTGTATAGGCTTATATATGTGTAGGTAAATACTTTTGTGTATTTGGGTTATATATCTTTTGTTGGTGTTCTTTTATTTTTGATAAAATCCTTTTACATTTTTGTTCTAGACATTGGCCAGTTCCAACCAGATTTACCAAGAGGATGCTAAAATTGTGATTTTTTTTTATTATTCAATATGGCTCATGATTAGTTAACTACGCCATAAAGCTTACAGCTTGGATAATCATTTCTAGCCACCTTTCATGATGTAGAGAATCAACTAATAAGAAACTTTTTGTATAATCATTCAGAAATGAACTAAAAAGTCGTATTCATCATGAACCAATAAGACAACAGGTATGTTCAAGAATATGCTAATTATAATATTATACTAACAAGTATGATCAAGTATAACGTGTGAAGTAAGACAACAAGTATGAACCACTATAAAGGATAAACCAATGGCTTTAATCGATATACTTAACAAAAGGTCAGTGTTTAGGATCTTTAAATTGCAGCTTGGCCAGCAAGAGAAAAAGCACCTAGGCCAGCAATCAGCCGGCCAGCCACAAAAAGACTCCGACCTCTCCTTCTGGGTCTCTTGTGAAGTTAACAGATCTTTTTCACCCTTCATGCTTTAATGTCATTGATCCATCATCTTCTTTCGTAAATTATGCATTCTGTTTGGATATACTTAGAACTTAAACCTTTTTATGAAACAAGGGAACAATAATATGTGGCTATCAAGTAACGTTCCTGAATGAGTAAGGAAAATGCAAATTCACAATCAAAACCAGTCAATGATAATCATGCTATAAAGGAGATGGAGGGGCTGAAGCCCCAATCCGTCCCTGAAAATCACAGAAGGACAATGTCCCTACTCTCGGATCACTTGCGCTGATCTGACGCCATGTTCCATAAAAATCAACTGTGGCATTTTGCTGATGAGTTTAGTAGATATTGTTGGATCTACTTCTTCAAAAATAAATACAAGGATTTTGAATATTTCAAGATTTGGAACTCTTAGCAACAATCCTGAAGCAGAATATTTATCAAAAGAATTAAAAAGAGGTTAGAAGTACCAGGAAATTTTAAAGATTGTGTCCCAAAAAAGTCATTTTTTCAAAGTTCCAAACTAAAAACATGAGTAGAAACCACTTAAAATCTATAGATACAAAACATGCTCCAATAAAACCTAGAAAAGTTTAATTTTTTTTACTACATTATTTTATTGATTGAAGTGATGCAAATTACACTGAATTTAGTATTTTCCTGGCCAAAACCAAACAGGTTTCTCTTATGAACGCTTTTCCTCTAGAATTAGAACTTATTTTCTTGCTATTAATTTCTATTTTGAACTCATTATATAAAATGAAACTAAGGACTTCATTAATGGGTACAAGAAGTGGAAGAAGACCAAATATCCTCAAGAAAGCAATAGCATGGGAAAGACAAGATCTATCAAATATAAAAAGTGATGAAACATTCAAAAGATACAAGGCTAGACTTGTTGCAAAAGAGTCTTTGCAAGAACATAGGACTGTTTATGAACTTTGACACTTACGTATAGGATAACTATCATTAGAACCCTTATCATTATTGTCTTGGTTAAAGGACATGTAGAAACACAAACCACGACGAGGAAGAAGAGAAGACGAACACACAATGTACGTGGAAAAACCTCGAACGAGGAAAAAACCACGGGAAGCTCTACCTAGGTGCACAACCGCAACCCTAGGAGAGAGAAAATGTATTTCACTTAACTCAACGATTACACGTAAGTGACAAATATAAAGAGGGAGAGCCAGCCTCGGTACCCGTGCCCCACAGGACCGGGTCCATATCTGGACCCGGTTCCTCATAACAGTATATTCTAACACTCCCCCTCAAGCTTGGCATACATGTCAAACATGCCAAGCTTGCTAACATTCTTCTCAAATTGAGATGTACATAAAGATTTAGTTAAGACATCAGCAACTTGATCTTCAGACTTCATATAGGGCAGAATCAACTCCTTAGAATTTATGCGCTCCCGTATGAAGTGGCGGTCAATCTCCACATGTTTGGTTCTGTCGTGCATGACCGGATTGTTTGTCAAGTTAATAACAGACTTGTTGTCGCAATACATCTTCATCTTCTCTTCCATCTTAACCCCAATATCTGCTAAAGAATTTTGAGCCATAACATCTCTGTAACCCCCATAGCAACAGCCCTGTATTCTGCCTCTGCACTAGACCTGGAACAAACTTCTTGTCTCTTACTTCTCCATACCATCAGGTTACCTCCAAGAAAGATGCAGTATCCTGTGGTAGACCTTCTAGTATCTGTGCATCCTGCCCAGTCGGCGTCAGAATATCCTTCAATACTAAGTTGATCTTGTCGAGTGTAGAGCAGTCCTTTCCCTGGGTTATTCTTTAAGTATCCCAAAACTCTTTCAGCACTTTTCCAATGACAGTCAGTAGGAGCATGCATAAATTGACTTAACACACCCACAGCATATGTAATATCCGGACGAGTAAGAGTGAGATAGATAAGTTTACCAACTAGTCGTTGATACCTCCCTTTTCCTTCCTCATCCAAAATCGTCCCAGTCTTGATACTTATCCTTGTGCCAGAATCCATGGGAGTAAGATAAGGCCTGCATCCCAGTTTACCTGTCTCTTGTAGAAGATCCAAAGTGTATTTTCTTTGGCTCATAACAAGTCCAGCCTCAGACCGTGCGATCTCAATTCCCAAGAAATACCTCAATTTTCCCAGATCTTTGAGATCGAATTCAGCAGCTAATGTTTCCTTCATCTTCCTTTTTTCTTCTTCGTCATCACCTGTGACAATCATATCATCAACATATACAAGTAGAAGGCTTACCAGACCATTTCTCTGCTTGATGAAGAGGGTGTGATCACCATTTGCCTGTTTATATCCATTTGTCTTCATAACAACTCTTAGTCTCTCAAACCACGCTCTAGGGGACTGCTTGAGGCCATACAAAGCTTTCTTGAGATAGCAACACTTTCCGTTCTGTGCATATCCAGGCGGCATGCTCATGTAGACTTCTTCCTCAAGGTGACCATTCAAGAAGGCGTTCTTGACATCAAGTTGATCCATGCTCCACTTCTTTTGTACTGCCAAAGCTAAGATGACTCTAACTGTCTTCAGTTTAGCAACGGGCGCAAACGTCTCAAGATAGTCAATCCCATATTTCTGGCTAAACCCCTTCGCAACGAGACGAGCTTTATAGCGTTCCACAGTGCCATCAGGTTTGTACTTCACAGTAAACACCCACTTGGAACCAACTAAGTGAGTTCCCTTGGGAATATCAACAACCTCCCACGTATTGTTCTTTGCCAGGGCGTCCATCTCCTCTGTCATGGCCTGTAGCCATTTGGGATCCTCCCTGGCATCTTCCACTGACCTGGGAATAACAGCCATAGATAAAGAGGTAATAAAGCACTTATATTCTTTACTGAGTTTAGCATACGAAACAAATCTCTGAATAGGATGAGAAGTACATGACCTGGTGCCTTTGCGCAGGGCTATGGGAAGATCTTCATTCATTGGACTTGGATCATCCGGGGAGCTCACAAGATTGAGATTGATAACATCAACAACCTCCATCACATCCTTCTTCTTCCTGTTGTAAACATGACCAAACAAATGATCACGAGATTGTTCTTCCACCGGGCCCCCCTCCATCTGAGTATCTCTGTCCTCACTGACTGTGTCAACCACACTCGGAGAGCTAGCCGTGTACTCCAAGAACTCCGTGAACTGAATCAACTGATGCTGAGAATACTCTTCCACTCTCTCACCTAGACACTCCCCCTGAAGAGGATTCGCAGGAAAGTATGCCTCATGTTCATGAAAGGTAACATCCCTGGAAACATAAACTCTGGAAGTGCTAGGATCGACACACTTGTATCCCTTCTGGGTGAAGGAATACCCTAAAAAGACCGCTTTGATGGACCGAGGATCGAGTTTCTTGAGAGTGGGACTATGATCATGGACAAAACAAACACACCCAAACACCCGAGGGGTCAAAGGCCAGGGATTTTGAGTAGGCCACAAAACAGAATAGGGAGATTGACCATTCAACACACGAGTAGGCGTACGGTTAATAAGATGAGTACTAGTGAGAAGTGCATCACCCCAGTACCACTTAGGGACATGACGTTGAAACATAATGGCCCGAGTGACGTTTAACAGATGATTGTTCTTCCTTTCAGCCACGCCATTCTGAGGAGGTGTGTAGCTACAGGATGTTTCATGTATAATACCTTTGCTTCGCAAGAAGTCATCAAGGGATTGGGAGACATACTCTCGAGCATTGTCAGTACGAAAGGCCTGAACAGAGGTCTGGAATTGAGTTTCAACAAATGCAACGAAGTTTTTGACAATGCCGGGAACTTCACTACGTTCTTTCAACAAATACACGAACGTACACCGAGAGTAGTCATCAATAAGAGTCATGAAATAATGGAAACCACGACAAGTGGGTACTCCCGAAGGACCCCAAACATCAGAGTGAACCAAAGCAAAAGGACAGCTGGTTTTATTGAATGAAATAGGGTACGAGGCCCTAACATGCTTAGACAACTGACACACTTCACAGGTAAGGGAGTCCAGGGAAACAGAGGTAAAAAGTCGAGGAAACAACTTCTTAATCAACTGGAACGGGAGATGTCCAAGCCGCTCGTGCCATCACAAGATGGTAGATCTGTCCTCCACACCTGACAATTGTCCACTAATGGCTAAAATGAGAGCAGAAGCAACCTGCACGAGCAGTCTGTAGAGTCCATCAATAACCGAACCAATCTCAATCTTCGTCCCTGTTGACGGATCTTTGTGTTTGGGTCCGGGTCTGGACCCGATCCAGTATGGTCTTGTTAGGGCATACTTATATTTGTGTAACCCTAAATTTCTAAGGTGAATGAAATTATCAAGAGAGAGAGTGTCTGGATGCCGGTGGGCGCCGACTTCTCCTCAATCGTGGTTTTTTCCCTTGTGGTGAGGGTTTTTCCACGTTATATCGTGTTGTTCTCTTTTTCCACGTTCGTATTTCTACATGGTATCAGAGCCGTGAAGTTCCGGCACTGTTCATCCGCACTGTTCATCGGCACTGTTCATCGGCACTGTTCATCGGCACTGTTCACCGATCATCGCCCGACGCTTCACTGATCACTGTTCACCGTGCCTGCTGCCTTGTTCAACGTCGGCGGACGTCGACGTCTCCGCCTGTGCCTCCGCCCGACACCTTCGCCTGAGCATCCGCCCGTCGCTCTACCTCCGTGCGACGTCCCTGTCTCTCCCATCGCTCTGCTTTCCTGCGCCGCTGGACGACCTGCCTCCGCCGCACGTAGCCTGCCATCTTTTTGGCGCTCTCTGTGCGTCGTCTCTGCCTCAATCGTGCGACGTTTCTGCTCCCTTACCGCCGCCCGACGAACTGCCTCCGCCCGGCGCTCTGTTCCTCCCCGACGGCTCTTGCCGCCAGTTTTTCGTTCTGGTATCCGGCGATCTGGTATTCTCTGCTTTGCTCCGGCGATCCTCTGTCCTGATTCCGGCGACCTTGTCTGCCTTGCTCCGGCGAC
>JAANDH010001882.1:0-23303 GCA_011799765.1 Nymphaea thermarum | reverse complement strand
CTCCTCAGAAGATCAGGCAGCAGATATTCTCACTAAAGCTCTTCCCATAGGCGATTTCCTGAGATGTTGTAACAAGCTGAGCATGATCGATATATATGCTCCAGCTTGAGGGGGAGTGTTAAAGATACAAAAGAAAGGGGTTTTCTGAAATATTAGGAAGTTAGGGAGGATCTCTTTAAATGTTTTGTTATTTTTAGTGCTCACCAGTGATATTACTTTGCTTCTAACATGTTAATTGTGGACTGATGATCTAGTGGCACATGCAGATGTTCAAATCCAAATATACAAAATCCAAAGAGGAAACGATAAGAGAAAGGAGATATGGTGTTAAGAAATGTAGTGGGTAAATATATAACCAAGTAATTATCTTGAACAAATCAAATAAGCAAGAGTAATTCTAAAATCATCAGATATGAAAGGGTTTAATCTTATCATTTTCATTTTGCCTTTCCTCCTTCAAACACCACTTGTATATGCTGTATTTCATTTCAGCCACCAAACTTCTATCTCCTTTTTTTGTTTTTTACATTAAAGAGAGAACAGATAATGTGTATAGGCCTGAAAGAGAGAATGATGAGAATGTGTGTTCATGCATGTGTGTGTGTGTGAGAGAGAGAGAAGTGGAGTGGGGATTTCAGTGGTAGTGAGAATAAAAAGAGGTAGGAAGAGGGATAAGGGCCTCAATATAAAAGAAATAAATGGGAAGCAAGCCTCAAATTGGTCATGGATAAGTACATGGTTGATGGAGGCTTGGGGCTCAAAATGGTCAAATTTCTTAGATGGATAGGCAAAGACAGGAAGTTTCGGCAAATGCAATAAATAAGAACAGAGCCACTCGATAGGAGTAGTCAATGCACATTGAAGAATATAGTTAGTAAAATGGCATGAACACAATGTGTTGATTATTAAACATATGGGCACGTTCCTTTCTTTTCCTTATGGGTCAAATACAGGTGCTTGCTGATAAGCTTCCGGAACTTCTAGATTTCCCCAAGGACCTCATCAGCCTAGAGGCTGCATCAAAGGTACTCTCTTCTACTTTCCAGTTCTGGATTCCTCTGGAAGTATGTGATTTCTGTAGTTTGGAGATGTCTTATTACTTCCTTTTGTTAACTCCTTTTTAGATACAATTGAAAACATTGGCAGAAGAGATGCAAGCTATTAGTAAAGGCCTAGAGAAGGTTGAGCAAGAATTGACAGCATCTGCAAATGATGGTCCTGTCTCACATGGTTTCCAACAGGTTGGCCTTTGACCTTTGCATTCTTGTGGTTAATGAAAAGCTTTCCAACGTTCTGTGTTTCTTCTGCTTTCTTCTTGATGGTTATAGCTTTCATTTGCCTTAAGTTATCAGAGCCATGATTAGTCAATGTTTCTGTCAAACAAGATATGCTTTGTACATATATTTTTCACATGGTTATGTTTTACTAGGTTTTGTATTCATCATGAAGTGCTTGTAATCAGCAACATCATTTGTGTTGTTAAAGGGTGTGCTTAATGGAATTCACTATAAGAAATAAAGTAGAATGAAGGGATGGAAAAGAAAAAGAGGGAAGCTGAAAACTTGAAGCTCTTGGGTTAGAATAATGGCCTGTCCATAGATCACTTGTTTGGTATAGTAATAAAAGGAAAAAGACCATAATGCTCTATTTGTGACAAAGCTTATCCTACACATGATGGACACCAATACAATACAAGCAAAACTATGCACTGTGCACATTTGTCCCATTTCTTAATCTTTCCATGAATAATTGATAATTAATCTGGTTATATTTTGCTTGGTCATGGAACACGGTTAGACTCCCAACCAGTGAATTTATAAACCCCAAGGGCCATTTCTCTGTGATTCAGTTCGTCAATTCTACACTTATCTTCCTTTTCCAGGAAAAAGCTGAATTTCCTTTACAGCAGTACCCATGTGACAAAGCTAATAATTAAAATGGTAATGCTGATGCCCCATGGATGGAGTTCACAAGTCAAGGTACACCTAAGCAAACTGCAGTCTTCCCTAGGCCTATTGACACCTCGCGTTAAACTGTGTTCATCTTTATTACTCTCATATGTTATATTTTACTAATCTTGGATGATTGCATAGATGTTCTTTTTTTTTTTCTTTCCTTTGATGATCATTACCTGAGGAGCATATTCTTTGTATCAAGAAATATGTATATTTAAACTTGTGGAATTACATGGATCTATATTTAAGCCTTTGGAATTTCATGGATGTCGATAACCTTGTATAAGTTCATATTTTTGTGAGCTTAAGATGTCATACATTGTCTTTGGCGATCTTCAATCACTTTTTGTTGAACATTGCTTGTTTAGTAAGGTGTTTTGAGTTGTACGTCTATACTGTTTCAAGTTGCAGTGAATTCTCTGATCTTCCTTTGGTTGTGCGTTCTCATGATTTTTCTCCTGCATGGATGTATTTTTCCTTTGTTATTCTTCAGACATTAAGGGGGTTCCTTGCTGCTGCGGAATCTGAAGTCCGATCTTTGACATTGCTGTATTCTGGAGTGGTACCTCAAAAGACTTTGAATAAATTTTTATGAATTATTGCAGGTTATTGTCTCGTAATTCTGTTTCATCCAATTTCTCAGGGTAGAAATGCAGATGCACTTGCCCTATATTTTGGGGAGGACCCTGTTCGTTGCCCATTTGAACAAGGTTTTATTCTAATTTAGTTTCAGATCTCACTAATTTAAATGTAGGATCTACAGGTTATATATATGTTTTGACCTTATGAATTTCTTAAGCTTTTGCTTTGTTTAGATACTTTTTTAGATTGAAGGGATCATCAAATTTCTTTTGAAATGTGTGATATTATCATATCATACCCTTCACTATGCACACTGATACTATCTGTTCTGAATGGATCCTAAAACCTGCAACCAAGAAATGATCCATGCCCATGCATATAGTATTGCACCTGATATGTGAATCAAGAGCTCATTGTGGGGATCAACAGGACAATTAGTCATCTGACTGTAGAAGCAGTGTAATTTCTTATAGGTTTCACTTCATAAGTTGCTGAAAAGGTGTCACAGAAAAGCTGAACGTTGATGAAGCACAATTAGGTTTCCCTTGACACTGGTTTGGTATTAGCTGTGTGGGAGTTCACATGTTGTCAATGGAAAATTTAGTCTAAACATTTCCAAGGTAACTCGTAAAAAGTGAAATTGTGAATCTTGCTGGAAGATGTTCTGAAAATATTCATATATCAATATGTACGATGTCATTTTTAATAGCATTTGTTGCTTTGTCGATATTTATATTCCTTTAATATATTTTGAATAATAGTCCTGTATAAATTGCATTTGGTTAATCTTTTTGCAGTTATTTCTACACTGTTAAACTTTACGAGGATGTTTAGACATGCACATGAAGAAAATAATAGACAGGCTGAGCTTGAGAAGAAGAAAGCCCAAAGGGAAGCTGAAAATGAGAAGTTGAAAGTTTCAACTCCAAAGAAAGAATCAGAGCAACCCTTCGGATCACCAGTCAAGGGTGTGAAATAACAAAAAATCATAATCTAAACTGTGTATATATGACCACTGCTATGATGCCGCCTGTACTGGTCCGTCCTCCTTGTCCGTGATTCTGGTGCTTCTAACGATGCATGCAAACAACGGAAGTTGGCCAAAATGGTTTTTCCTTGCAGCGAAGAGCTGGTAGAGAAACTGATTAAAAGCTGATGCCAAGGGCTTCTGATGTCAATCCTAGCTCCACTGTTGGTGAGTAACAATCAAGCTTAATTTTGCGTATAATTGAAACTTCTCCCAGGGCTGTCAATTTCAAAAATCAAGAGTGGATACTTGTCCCTTCTACCTACCTCCTTTTTCTTCAACAGACAAGATGAGGTTAGGCAGACCCAATTAGATTTTAACCAAATTTCAGTCTAACGTTCAGAGGGACTAGCAAACCCTTCAGATGGTTTATCAGGATTAGGAGACCGGCCAGGTGGTTTATCATTCTAATTGCTCTCTTAACAAGGTCCCAGTTTTAGAAACAAGAGCATTATTAGGCTTCTGCACAAACTCCAAAGGCCTTGAAAACCTGAATACAGTATCAATCAAACCACCGCTCTCTATCGATCTATCTTCCTTCTGCTTTACTTGATGAACCACATTCCTCCGTGAAGGTGCAGACACCAAAGTGCATTCTAAAGGGTTTTATTAGGAAGTTCAGGAAACCATGTCAACGTCTCACTTCTTAAGCCTCTCTCTTTAACCATCTGCCTTGCATTCTGATGCCAACTGTAATATGCTTTTCATTGTAAGACCTGGTACCTCATGGACCACATCCCTCCTAAAGAAACTTGCGTCAAACAGCATTGTACATGAAGTTCAATAAATTACGATGCATATCTCACTTGTAATCCTCTCTCTTTAACTATCAGCCCTGAGTTTGCACCTCGCACGCCCCACTGTCAAGCCTGTGAGTCTTCTTTTGAATGCTTGAAAGCTGTATTCTGGACTCATGTTAGCTATTGGTAACCCACTTTTGGCATGTAATCTTTTATGATTTTATTTGTTAGTGATGGGCCATATGATGGAACTGACTTTTAATTCATATTCTCATTTATCAGTCCTGCAAGAAGCGAGGATTTTGGACTCAAGATGGTCACCTTGTAAAGCACACCCACATTCACTGTATTTGTTTGTAACATCATTTTGGTATTTCTTTTGCACCTTTTTTTGCGTGCAGCCGCTGATGGTTCATGTAATATGATAGTGTAGCACTTCAGAATGAATTGTTTTGGAAGTATGAATATAATCCCATTTTGACGAGTCATTTTGTTTGTTCAAGTTTTTCTTTCATTATCTCATCCGCCATTGCAACGCTTTTGTTTCAAGTAGTGGGTGGAATTCTGGCTGCTAAGGTGCAAACAACTTGGTTCCCAGTCCCGCAGGGAAATGAATGTTGAGTCCAATCCGATCAAATCGTTGTCTGCTTGAAATTCTTTCTTCTTTTTAAAAATGACAATGAAAAAGCCTTGATTCAGACCTTCAGGTACGCACTCGGATGTTGATACTTTGCCGTGCGAGTTGCCCGTTTTAAGGGGCCAAGACTTCTGAAGGGTCAGGGTGGCCGGCGACATGCCTGCTGGGTTAATCTTAAAGCTAGGGATGTGTAGCCCAGAAACTTAAGCTAAAGTGGCAGCGCCGGTGGAGGCCGTAAGTTTGCAGCTAATATATCACTCCCATCAGGAACAGGTTGACTCCCCAAACTTGGGAAAAAGCTCGCCTTTGGGCCACTGGCTTCTGTGAGTGATCCAATCGGCCCAGAGCAGCAGATCTGGTATTTATCTGCCAAGCCACATTATTTGGTATCATTGTTTTCATTCATTCCGGTCTTTCAAGATGCAAGTTCAACAACAAAGCTCTTGATATGTTTTCATGAGATTCATTGGAACGTATTCCCCAACGCTGCTCAGCGGGAGAGGGCTTTTACAGGAACTGAGCAGTAGCATGAGGAAACTGCTTCCATCGTGACTTTAGGAAGTGAATACCCTTGAAACTCACGTAAATGCCCACGCCAGCCCATTACCGTAAAACTTCATTTTGATGGACCTGGATTTGGGTAGTGCCCACACCAAACTTACGTCAATGCCCCATGAGCACCAAACTCAACTAAGATTAGTGCCCCTTTGATAAAATTTCCTGGTTCTGCTACTGGGACGATCCATTACTGAACAGAAAGTTCAGTCAAATTATCTAACGGAGGAGGGTCTTGCCCTAGCCTTTATCTGGTTGGTTTAATCCTATGAGCGAATGGAACTGCCCTATCCTTCGCAAAGCTCTTGGGCTTTTGTGGACTGGATATGCCAACCTATGGGTACCCTAATTGAAACTGCTCGTGCCCAACTTGCTTATTAATCAAGTTGGGCTCAAACTGAAAATTGAATTTGGAATCTTTAAACAAGCTAAGCCTGATTAAGTTTGGTAAAGAGAATATACAAAATGGTTTTTGTACATCTTTCACTTTAAGTGCTTTTGGCTTTGAAATCACTTATACAGCTTTATCACAAAATACTTGTCTATGCATTTAGCTTTTATGCATCACTCATCCAGCTGTATCACAAAATGCTTGTTTATGCTACAATGAAATTAGATCCCTAATTCTCTGAAATCACTTCATTAGAACATCTCTACAGTCTGCCAATCCCATCTAAACCTTTGCAAAAATCATAAGGTAATGGAAAATAGAGACGTTAATGCATTTTAATGTTCTGATTTGATGGATCATATCATGTACTGACTCAGTGGATCCTGACCCAACCTATCTGTATACCAGTAAAGGCAGAAACAACTTTAAAACCATCAACTATCAATACTTGTATGTACTCTAGGTTGTTTAATCTTTGATAATGCATACAAATGCAAAGATCTAGTGAATAAAAATTCTGCTATACACGGCAGAAATTGTAGCATAACTACCTCAAGCAAAAAGGAAAGAGACAAAGCTATATCACAGCAAAATCACAATGACAACGATTTGCATTGAAACATTGTCTACACGTATGAAGTTGTTCAAGGTTACTGTTACATAGAGATAAAAAATTTCAATAGTTGTAACTGAAAATCTTTTGTATAAAAATCAATCAATAATACAAAGCAAACATCATTGGCATTTGGGAGATGTGTGGACATAAGAATTTATTATGAATTATGTAAAAAATTCTTTTATTTTCTTTTCATTTCTCTCATTTTCTTTTCATGGTATCAGGGTTTTACCTTCACAAGGAGTATTTTCCTAGGTTGATTTTGTGCTTGACTGCATTATGGCGTTAAGAGCTTCTTCCTCTAGTTCAATCAAGTATCCCTTCCATCTACTATTAGTGTTGCCAACTTTGTCACAATTAAGCTTGCCCACAGAACTCCTTATTGTGGTAAACCCAAATCCTTGGCCTTATAGGAAACGAAGACTTCATGGAGTTTATCAATTAGAAAATTCTTGATCTGTTCTCTACCATTAGGTATGTTGAAAATGGAGAGACCACAGCCGTCCAAACCCTGATTATGATGTCTAAAAAAATGTGATAACTTGCTCAAAGGATTGTCATCCAGTCCCTTCTTTGAAGAGGTCCTCGGTTTAATTATACGGTTTAAGTTCTCCTCACATGTTTGGAACAGTCTCTATGCTTTTTTAGCTAAAGAATCCAAAAGACATAAATTTCTTCTTACCCACATGTTACAGACGTATAGAAAAATAAGGAAAATCTGCAGTCGAGTATATTACAGGCTTTAGAAACATATGTGACAAGTTGATGATCATTTGGCAAACCTCTTCGAAATGAAGATAAAGTTTTTGGTTTGTCGGTAGTCACTGTTCTGGTTATGAAGCCTTTGTTACTATTATGATAAAGCTACCCATTCTGTCATGCTTACATGTTGTGTCTCTCTCTTTCAAGGATACAAAACTACGAAACATATCTATGCATATGAGCAAATGTAAATTAGAATGTTACCTTTGTTAGTCAACAGGTCCAACAATTTAACTGGAGGCATCAATACAACAATAGGTGCAGTAATAGAGACCAATTCAACTTATGAGTAAGAGGATTCTCTCTTACTATTCAGACTCCTGATAACCAGCAAGAGAATAATTCGAATGGAAATCAAAATAAGAACAAAGTTGTTTGCCATATTCGTGGTCTAATGAACTACACTACATTCAAATGCTACCATTGTTTCAATCAAGCATATCAACCTAAGGATGTACCTCAAGCCCTTACGACCCTCAAATGATCGGATCAAGCTGATCATGACTGGTAAGACAACAATACCTACATTCTCATTCTCAAGATTCAACGCTATTCCTTTCACACCGCTAGACAAAATTCACTATGTTATGGTTGAGTTCCCTTGCTTCAGAAAGCACTCGCTTTTCAGTGCTCATGAGGGCTCTCATCCTCATCTTTTGGCTGGGTGAAGATGGATTCGGGGAGGGAATCCTTTGGTCTGTGTTCTGGGCGGTGTCAATCTGTCGGTACCCAGACATCAGAATGAACATACACATGACAAATAATCCCAGTAACTTAAAATTCTATTCCTAATTCTTTAACTTGGACACTTCAAAACCAGCTTTTGTTAAGTTAATTCATTTTTCTCTATTTTATTTAGGTCTGGAAACATCTTTTCAAGTATCAAATACTTTTAAAAGAACTTATGCAACCCACTCATAGTCTTGCATCACACAATCAAAGGAGAAATTTAATCCATTGAAAAGGGAACACACTCCATTTATAGTTATTTAAATCTATTTCATTGCAATTCTCTATGCTATAATGATAATGTAGTTCTTTACATGATACATAGTTTCCTAATTGAGTATGCAAACCCTTATAACTTTAATCACAACTTGTTTATATGCTACTTCTCTTATTGAATTGCATGAGCTCAACTTGGAGTTTAAGATTATTCTCAAACTATAACTCTAGACTCAACAAGCTATATATGTTTAATTAAGTGGCAATCAAACCAAATAACTCAATAATCTGGTGATATGCCATACACAACCATGGTCACTCTTATGGCCAGCATAGCATTCAAGGGAGATATCATAAATATGATTAGAATATATAAACTGTCAGTCACCTATAAATACTATGAAAAACCTCGAACATTGCATCACTTCTTATAATAGGAATCATGCCAAAGGTGTTCATCAACCTCAAACTTTTGATGTTGCAATATATGTATCATCATGAGATTAATGATTGGATACAAATGCCTTCTAATAAGATTGAGGATAGGAATTGATATTTGGGCTAAAGAAGAGATGAAAGATTTAGAAATGACATTCGTGCATTCTCAAAAATAATGTGAAGATTGCAGATGGGACATTGTGACTATATCTGATATTACATACCAATAACTTTTACAATTTTAAAATTTAATTTGATTCTTAATGACATTCTAAGATAAAAAAAAAAGTGACCTCACAACTTCTAGAGTTGATATTTTCATAGATGTTGTATTGTTCACCAATTGTTAGACTTGAACATCATCAGCATCATGTCAATTCTTTAGATACTTATTCTAGACACCCAATGATTGATGTGACAATTTTGAAATCATAAATTTGTTTTGATCTTTTAAGCTTGTGCTTTGGATTTTTTCATTTGAAATAATGTTCACAAACTAGTGGCAATGGTGAATACAAGTTTTTAGAGTTATTCATTTAAGAAAGTTAGGTATGAAATTGTACATGTTGTCCTCCGAAGAGTATGACATGACATTGTGCTGCTTGTCCTCATACTTACAAGTAAAATAGTTCAATAGAAGATATGAACTTTTGGCTAACACAAGCTTTTGTTTGATGGAGCAATCCATACTATGAATGAAACATTGAAGTTCTGATTTTGTAATGAATTCTTCAAAGTGAACCTATTATTCAATTTTATCAGTGACATAGATCTCCTTTTGAAGATTTGTTTAATTAAAAACTTGAGTTTTTTCTTGTTATTCTCTCTCCTTAGCTTGTGCCATAAAAAAATCACAACCTTGATTTAAACGTTCTTGCCATGGATTTCTAGTTTACAGTTCAATGAAAGGAATAATTATGTCATGATGCAGTCACATAAAAATATTTTTGTAATTTCTTTCTAAAATTTTCCCTTTAAATTATTCATCTTCTAATAAGGTCAACCCGTATGATTGGTACTAAACCTTCCTTTAATTCCTTTTCATATATTCTTGTCAATGTCAACATTCAACAACTAACCTTGAGCTATCTAAGATTATGTTTTGAGTATTCTAATTTTTAAATCAATCTACAAAAAACAACCACTTCAACTAGTTCACTTGTATTATCACCTTTTTTCATACAAGATCCTCTTCTTGAATTCATCTTATGGATACAATATTGTAGAAAGGAAACACACTTTTCCAACATCTACATGCATACAGTTTATCTTTACCATGTACACCAATTCATCCTTTACACATTATTCTATTTGGCTAGAACCCTCATGAGTGTTTAGCCATTGACCTTGAAATGTAGGATGTTTGTCAGAATGACATTTCAATACTTGAGATCACTGTAATAAATCAACAAATTATATGTTATTACAAGTAGGTATCTAAAATACAATGCAAAGTTAATAATAGTCTTGAGTGTTGTAAGACACATTTTATTGCAAAAGGATACAATTAGAAAGCAGATTCACTGCTTTTTATAACTCAAACTATTTTGTCAACTATTTTGAAGATCATACATTTTTTGAGCTAATTATTAAAATCTTAATTACTTACCACAATGAAAAAACATGTCTCCTTGTTTTTCTTGATATTGGTTTTTTCATCAAATCTATCAAAATGGTTTCCATTATCAGTTGGCTTCCTTAGCAATTTTCTAGTTATAAATTGATGTATTTGGTAAAGAGATGAATGCAAAAGATAAGGTTAAAGCTGTCATTCATGATGGATGTAAGTCTTAGGACAAAATCACGTAAAACTCTCTCTTCCTCATTTTATTTCTACTAAACAATAGTGCGACTCTCCAATAACAATACCACATTGAACAAACAACTCCAAGCTCTCCAATAACAACACCAATTGGAGAGTTTATTTTCTATAAGCAATCAACTCCCACTCTCAAAATCACTTTGGTCATGCTTGACAAGGTCAATTACTTAGCCTAGTACTCTTCCATGTTTTATTAAAATGGGAAGTTCAAACTTGAGTACATGATAGTTTCACTACCTAATCTAGATATTGGTTACAAAAATTAGAAAAAGTGGAGAATGGCAAACCATCTAATCATGTCTTGCCTACTCACTTTGATGGAGCCCAAGGTTCACTACCAAAGGTTCTCTTTTTCTAAAAATAGCTGAAAAAATATGGAGGTCCACTAAAGAGCAATGAGAAAAATGACATTGAAAGAATGTATCATCTGTTTCAAAATATTAGTGAACACCAAAAAACTTGATTAGTTGTTTAATAAATACCAAAGGACACTAAGAAATGTGTCCAATGAACTTGATTTCTATACTAATATGTCATTTAGTTTTTAAACATGCATAGAAATGAAGAAGAAGGGGAAAACATTTCAGTTGTTCACTAAGCTTGAACTTGAATACATGACACCTAATAATCAGGACATGATGAAAGAAAAATGATGGCATAGAAGTGGTAGAGAAATTGGCTAAGGAACAAAGAGGGCATTATAGATATTTAAACGTGTCGAAGTGACCACTAAGAATGAGATAAGTAAAAGAACATACATGCAAGGAAGGATATAAAAATTAGAGAACAATAGCTAGACATGGGCGATGGTGGGCCTAAAGGTAACCTTATAGCAAGTAGGAGAGGTATAAACCCCTAATGAAGATAGAGGCCAATAGGGAGAAGTAGGAATGCCGGTCAAGAAAAAATGATAGTGCATTCAAGATTGTGCCCTAGGAGAAGGATGATTGAAGAAATGGGCAAACAATACACAAGGAGGTGGATTTCTTGGAGCGAGTATTTAAGACAAAGGTAATGAAAGAATGGATGATCAGAGGTGGCAAGCATCTGTCATTAGGAATTGGAAAAGATAGATTAGTGCTTATTGAGATCCATTGCACAACAATATCAAGATTATAGAGCCTAGGAACAATGTTCAAATGTGCTAAGGTTGTGGGATGGCTGATCAATACCCTCGATGAATGGCAAAGTAGAAGGTTGATAGGATGAATGATGAAACCAAGCATCTAGAAGATGGAAAGAGCATGTAATATGCCTAGCAAGCATGACTTTACTCATAGAAGAGAGCAGCTTACCTTGCCAAGTGTGGATGTTGGCCATTACATAGTGCTGATAGCAATCTCAAAAGAAAGGGATGGAGAAAAGGAAGATTGGAAGACTAAAGTCATTAATGGCATCCAAAACAATTCCTTGTGAAGAAAGCAATGGAGAGGGAGTTGGCTGTGAGAAAGTTGACATTTCTTATTAATGATAAGCATATCTTGAGTCTATCATTCAAGATGTAAGAGTTGTGGAGAAACTATTGGTAATATGATGGCTAGTGCC
The DNA here is from genome assembly GCA_011799765.1 of Nymphaea thermarum. Classification (NCBI taxonomy): domain Eukaryota; kingdom Viridiplantae; phylum Streptophyta; class Magnoliopsida; order Nymphaeales; family Nymphaeaceae; genus Nymphaea; species Nymphaea thermarum. The sequence goes on along the minus strand of JAANDH010001882.1, from coordinate 11,288 downwards.
TAAGTCTGTGAACTAATGAATGTTGTAAAACATGTGTAGAGATGATGAAACATGATAGACATTAACGTCATTATTGCCATTGTTTAATCTCTTACCATCTTCTTTTTACATTATTTTAAGCTTTCATTGTTAAGACAACATGTCATAGGCTGCAAATGGGTCTACAAAGTTAAAAAAGCTGATGGATCTCTAAAACCGTGCGAAGCATGACTAGTTGCTAAAGGGCACAATCAGACATGAGTTAAATATTTTGATACATTTAGTCCATTCATTAACCAACTATATTCATACTTTGTTAATCGCTATTTCTTCTAACTAGTCTATTAGATAATTGGATGTAAACAATGTTTTCTTATATGGGCATTTGAGGAAAAAAGTATAGATGGTACAACTACTAGGATATAAAGATTGGTGACACCCTTCATATGTGTGCCAATTAAAACAAAGCCCTCTATGGCCTCAAGCAGGCTTCACGAGCTTGGCATGATGAACTTGGTAGTGCCCTCCTTGACACAAGATTTCACATGACCTCAATAAACACATATTTATTTGTTTTACATATTGGAACTCTCATCATAAACATCATGGTGTACCTTGGTGACATTTGATCAATAGGATTATTGTCTTCCCATACTTAATAGTTGATTTCCAATCACATGGTTCTCTCTATAGCACCTTGGACTGTTGCATTATTTCTTGGGCATTTTGACTATCTAGACAACCAATGAGTTGTTTTTATCTCAACAAAAATATGCTCTTGATATCTTTCGACACACTCATATGCATGGAATCAAACATATTTAAACCCCTATGTCAGTCATAGGAACTCTTACTAAAAAAACGCTCCACTTCAAGATGCCACTCTATATTGTCAGGTAGTAAGGGCTCTCCAATATTTGTCACTGACTCAACTTTACATTGTTGTTATTGTTAACAAAGTTCATCAGTTCATGCAAATCTCTCATGGTTGACAACTGCAAAACTATCAAGTGCATTTTTAGATCTCTTAAACTTATTCTTTTTTATGTTCTAATGCGGCACAAAAGTTCAAATTGGGCTTTAAATGCCTATTATGATGCAGATTGGGTAGGGTGCCTTGATGATTGAAAATCAATAACAGCCTATGATGCCCTTCTTGGACCTAATTTACTTTCTTGGACTTCAAAGAAACAACCCGTAGCTAGATCTACTACTGAAACCAAAAAATGCTAGTTGCAAAAACTGTCATAAAACTTTTACAGCTGCAATTTCATTTGAAAGACCTCCATATCACTCTCTAACAACCTCTTATCATAAGGTGTGATAAGCTTACATGTTAGCTAATCTTGTCGTGCGCCACAAAAGTAAACATGTTGAGATCGACATTCATTTTATTTGTCATCATGTTGCACAGTGCCATTTCCAAGTTCAACATGTTCCATCTTCACACCAACTTGGTGATTCTCTTGTTAAATTTCTTTTCAATTTTTTCGCCTTTGATTGGACCTTGAATTTGCAAGAGGATGGTAAAATATTGGTTTTAGATCTAAGCATGCATATTTAGAATGTGGAGATTGGCAACTATATCTTGCCAGTAGAGAAGATAAAATTACCAAACAAAGTGATGACAAGAATTGTGTAGGTCAGCCAAACAAGGAAAGTGGTTCAAAGATATTGATAAAGGAGGTAATGAAGCGATACACCATCACAGTGAGGATAACAAGGTTCAAGCTGGTAAAGAAACAATAATAACTTGTAAAAATTGTCATTATCCCTGCAACAATATACCAAAGTCATGGAGACAATCTCGCCTCATTCCATTGTATTATCTCTATTTTATTCTCATAGTGGCAATCTCTTAGTAACTAAGTGGAGAGAAGGTATCATGGACATAAAGGATGTGTACCCTGAACCACATTAAGATTTTTCATTTTTCTTGTCTTTTGCATGTTTTCATGGCAATCTGGAGTGGGTGCCATTTAGGAAGGGACTAGCGAGAGAGGGCATAAGCAGCACCAAGTGAAAGGCAAAGAGTGGCAAGACAAGGAGTGCTAGAATAGAAATGGTTCTTAAGTCGCGAACTTGGGTGGGACCAACCTTCTTAGAGATGAGCCTACAAAATAGCTCAACCAAACTCATTAAGCAGAACTTAGTTAGGAAGTCAGGAACATCATGTTTGCATGAATCCATAAGGTAAGATCAAATTTAGGTGAGAGCCGATCTATCTGGGAGGTGTGCAATGGTTAAGGAACTAATTGCAGCATAAGGGGAGGAAAGCATGCCAAGGGCAAACTCAAATCAAATTGAAAGGGAGGAGAAGCCCATTGAGGAGGCAGACAACAACAACACAATGTGGAAACTAGGCGTGAAATGGAGGGTAAGTGCAGGCAAAGATGACATCTCAACTTACTTTATAAAAAGCTCAATTTTTTCTATGACACTATCTACCATTTGCCAATGAATTATAATATTCACCATGAGTCTCCACACGGTCATAAAACGACTTGCAGTGCAACTAAGAAGTCTCCCGACTCGTTTCATCATAAACTCAAAGAAAATCACAAAGTGAAACACAATGTTGGCAATGGATTTGAAGTCTCCTTTAGTTAGAGGATTTAAAGCAACCCACCAACCCCAACCTGCCCACTTTGTAAATTGATTCAATGGGTTAGGCTTTTACTCTTCCAAAAGCATTTAGAGTTCTATCTATTGGCCAGTACAACCTTAAACAAGCATAGGCATTGGAGGCGAGCGTTCGATTCACAAGGTTTTACGCCATTGAAAGTTCAAGCAAGTCCGTCCTTGTAAAAATGAAGGTGCACCATCCACCTAGGCAGGATTGTGGAATCCAGCTCATATAGGCACCCAACGTCCCTCCTGATAATCTTCAGACTATGTGGCTCCCGTAGTTGTGATTTTGGAATCAACTAAAATATCCAGGATTTTGGAAATGCAAAAGCGATGGTAGCGGTAACCCATTGCCAGAGTGATAGGGAACCCTACTGCCCCCTCCTGCACTCGAGGTCTAAAGTTGGTTAGATGTATCATTTTGACACCAATTACTTAATACTCAGGGGTGGAGCCAGAAATTTACCATTTGGGGGCCAAATTAATATTTTGAAATTTTGACACGGACCAAAATATTATTTTTCAAACTTTTTATGAATGACAAATAAAATTTTCTAAAATTTACATGTAAACTTTTTTTGAAGCGAGGATGGCCCCCCTGGCTCTAATAGTAGGGCATCATGCTAACACGTGCTACAACCTTGGAAGGAAAAAAATATGTCCAATGCAAATATAATAATCGTTGATACACTTGAGAGACGGATTCAAATGGTCACCAAGTATGGAAGAATTGGAAAATCGCAATCACAGAAAGCCGCACCACTTCTTAAAAGTAAAGAAATCATATGTAAAATGTGAATCTTTTTGGCGCTAACCTAACCGGCGACAAGGCGCCAACCAAACTTCAGCCTCTCCATGTAAAAGCAAAGTACCAGGTCGGCAGGTTTAGTGAGATCTCTTGTGTTTAGATCTGTAGACTGTAATCGGTTCTACACATATTCTTTAATAAAGAAAAACTTGAAAAACACATGCGACCTGCTTCAATCCCTATGTGGGGAGTGAGGTCAACTCATTCAGTTATGCTGATATAAGATAAAATCTGTGTAAACTTGAATTTATTTCATTTAACTGGCTGTTTTTAGCGTAATTTAAGCGGTTATAAATGAAAGAAAATAAAAAGTTAAGGGTAATTTTTTGTTATTCCCTGTATAAAAATTTGATTTTGTTTTGTGGGTATAAACTAATGAAAGGTCCACGAGAGTGGCTCGGGTGGCGCGTGTCCGGTCTGGAGTTCTGTAGCACGAAATCTCACGTGGCGGTCGTTTTTTTCGTGGCAGAGGACGAGGGAGAAGACCCGCTATCCAAACTCGACGGCCGCCGGCCACGGGATGGTGGCAGGCTGGGCCCCCGGAGAAGCAAGACAAATGGGAGAGAGAGGGAGAGCTCTCTCCGCCTCTCGTTCATCTGTAGGCGACGAGCTCCGAAGTGAGGGGGGAAAAGGGCGTGGGAGAAGCTCAAGGGGAGCGAGAAGTAGAGTCTTCCCAAGTGCTATCCATTGAAACACTCCGTCTCAGTTGCTGGGAAGACCTCTCTCTCTCTTTCTGTCTCTGAAAACTCCCAAATGGCTTCCAGACTCTCCGGCTGTGTATTCCACTCAATGGTAAGTTGTAAAAGAGAGAGAGAGAGAGAGAGAGAGAGAGAGAGAGAGAGAGAGAGAGAGAGAGAGAGAGAGAGATTATTTTTGTTAATGCCACTGACATTGTGTTTTATCTTGGTTGGTGTTGTGGCGATGCAGAGCTCTGGTCCTCAGGCAGCTCAGCACAGACGTCCGCTGTATCTAATGAGGCCAGCTGGTAAGAAAAGGGTCTTCTTCTTCTTCCTTCTCCCTTTGTCCTCCACACATCTTATCTTTATAAAACTGAATAACTTCTCCTTTAAAGATAAATGTCTTAATTTCTGATTTCATTACAACCCATCCTTTCTTTCTCTTTAATGGTGCGTGTCAGCTGGAAAGAGGACGGTCCTTTTAAAATTTTTTATTGTGATTCCCCCATTTCCTCTTCCAAAAACGATAATCCATTACTTGTTCCACCGTTTTTCTTTTAATGACGAGCGTATGACGCTTGCTCAAGTTGCAGTTTGCAACATAAAGAGTGTTGGTTGTTTTCTTTTCTCTCCAATTTTCTGTGAGTGTGGGTTTATCCGCTTTTTCTTCTGTTGTTTGAGTTAGTGTAGGCGTGCAAGCGCAATGTTGGAGAGCAGATTTGGAAAATGTCCTTAGTGATAGAGATATATATGTTTCTAGGCGAAAAATTGGATTCGGCCAACAGAAAAGTAGAGAACCTTGGTGAACTGTAAGCTGTGGAATCAGAATATGCGACAATCAGGTTCTGTTGTGAAATCTTCTGTTTCACCTAAAAGTCCCAAGCATATTAAGTGTAAATGTGCTCACTGCCTGATGTTACCAACATAGAGCAAATAAAAGGAGAGGAAGACAGAGAGAAAAAAAAAACATATATCTTATTAGCTAAGCCAATGATCATGCACGCAACAGCCACCAAATTTTGTGAGAACCTCAAGGGTAACGACTAATAGAATGCTTTGAGTTTGTATCTCATACGTGATAATGATGCAGAATTGGACAAACTGGGTCAGCGAGGAATACCCAAGGAGATGAAGTGTGGCTTGCTTTAAGATTTTCACCTGTTACTTATGCAAGCTAAGGGTGCAAATGGTTCGTATAAGAAATTGAATTCAGTACAGCCGATAGAAGGGAAAACCCGGCATGCTAGCCAAATGGTTTGCACCCGCGATCCAAGTTGTACCATTTTTTCCCTGGCTTGGTTTTTTCCTTTTTTCCAGTCTTTCAAGTGGCTCGTTCTTTCTCTTCCTTTTATAAAGCATGATTTTAGTTGGAAGTGATGATAGTGTAGAAGCCATTATTCTTACGACTCTCAGTTTCATTTCCTTTTTCTATTTTTAAGTTCTCTTAGGTGGTTAAGCAGGCTTTTCTTTTTCCTGCATGACATTTCACCGAGTTCAATTTTCTTTTTCTATTTAGTTCTCTTAGGTGGTTAAGGAGGCTTTCGCTTTTCCTGCATGACATTTTACTTTGGTGTGTTTGCAGATAGCTTTCTGCAGTTCAGTTTGTTGCTTACCTATGACATGATATTTTTGCATTTAGGAATGGGCAAACTTAAATGGGGAAGCCTTTTGGACAAACATGTCATGGAATATCGTGCATCCATGACCTTGAGGCGAAATTGTGTCAGAGTATCAGTTGCAGCTCCAGCTTCATCACCCTATCTTGACAGTGTAGAGAATAGGAAAAATTTGGCAGAGAGATATGGTTTCACAAATATTGGGGAACCACTTCCAGACCATATCACATTGAAGGATGTCCTTGACACACTCCCAAAGGAGGTTGGGAAGAGCTTTGTTTGGGTTTTATTGGGTCCTTTCCATTCATTTGGTGTCGATTGGCTTGACAAATTTTATTTCAGGTATTTGAAATTGATGAATACAAATCTTGGAAATCGGTTTTGATATCAGTTACTTCCTATGCTCTGGGAATTTTTATGATTGCAAAATCCCCATGGTACTTGCTTCCTCTAGCTTGGGCATGGACTGGCACTGCAGTAACGGGAGTAAGCGGCTTTTCCTTTTTCTTCAGAAGCAACATAATTTTTTATTTTCGGTAGTTTTATACAAATTTCCTTTCTTCTATTTCCAGTTCTTTGTCATAGGCCATGATTGTGCCCATAAGTCATTTTCGAAGAACAAAATGGTGGAAGATATTGTTGGAACTCTAGCCTTTTTGCCCCTCATATATCCTTATGAGCCATGGCGCTTCAAACATGACAGGCATCATGCAAAAACTAACATGTGAGTATCTATTTCTCTGTTTTCTGAGTTGTGCTAATATTATTTTGACATTCTTGTAGCAGAGTCTTTTAACTGCTAGATGTTATATTGATTCAGAACCTTGAAGCACTAATTTTACACAGTTAAATTTGAATAATGTTTACCATGAAGAGATCCATGAGAGGAGAGAGCTGCGACCACATACACTGTGTAGGACAAGAAATATAAGCCATGCAGTTAATGAAGCTTACCTCTAATTTTACCAGCTAAATTACTATGTTACACCTTGTGTGGCTTTCAGGATATTGCCTTGATTTGCAACTGATACATTTTCTTTGAGAAGCTTCCGGTGATATTGGGAATTACAGTTTTAGTAGTCTGGTGCATATTTTTATCAGTTTGCAAGATTATCTTGGGTAGCTTAAAAGTAATGGCTGTCATCTTTAAATAATATTTTCAAGTGCTAAAGGTAATAAAATAATAAATATTAGTGCATGGTGAATCTAGTCTTCCCCTGGTCCATCTCCCTTCCTCTGAAATTTCTATGCGGCATATACGCCCACTTCTGCAAATACATAACTCCTGTCATGCTTTACACAGCAATCAAGTTGGTATTGTCTTATCATTTCTTTTTACTATCTATGTATGTGTATTGCTTCATCTTAAATAACTGCTAAAAGTATCATGTGAACTTTTGCTTTCTGTTTGTGTTTGCATGTGTGTCTACTGTCTCTCCAAGTGTACATGTCTGTGTGTTAGAGGGTATGAGCTTGAGATCTTTTGTTTCTTGTTGAAGCATCTTGCTTCATGTGGACATGTCATACAAAGTACAAACACAGCATATATTATATAGAAGGAAGAAGATATAAGTCCAAGGAAAATTTTTATGTACTTAAAGCAGCAAAAGAGGTCGTTTGACCTCCACTTGAACCTGTAGTTAATGAATGACCATAACCAACGAGCCTGAAATCTGGTAATAACAGTGACAGACATGAAGATGCCTATGTTAACATGGGCCTATCAGCTCCTGTCCTATGTTTCACCTATATAAATACCAGATCTTGAAACATGAAATGATCACTCAGGACCAATATACTCCAGTATTTACTCCAGTAAATGTTTTGTTTGAATTGTCAATTAGTTCTACTACATCGTTGTACATTTTCCATTTTTTGTTTGTAGTTGATGCACAAGGGATAGCCTATCATTTTGGTATACTAGTCTTTCTTAGTACATAATTTTCCTCTGCACTTGCGTTACCCTGAACCCATCCTATGTGATATAGGAAGACTTGGTTTTGTTAGATCACTTAGGACCAATATACTCCAGCATTTACTCCAGGAAATATTTCGTTTGAATTGTCAATTAGTTCTACTACATCGTCGTACATTTTCCATTTTTTGTTTGTAGTTAATGCACAGGGGATAGCCTATCATTTGGTATGCTAGTCTTTCTTAGTGCATATTTATCCTCTGCACTTGTGTTTGCCCTGAACCCATCCTATGTGATATAGGAAGACATTGGTTTTGTTAGCTAGTCATAATTTTTGTAGAAAACCATGGCAATTTGTAATGAATAGTATAGTAGGGTGTGAAAACTGGTAAAACTCAATGCAAGACTATTCTGCTGCCAAGTATCGTACTAGTTTATGAGCTCAAAGCTTTAACCACCTATACAAGGGACTGATCTTCTGGCCTTTTTTTGCATGGCTAGGAAATTTGCTTCTTGTAGTTGAAATTTTGTTGTTTACAATGTATTGGTTCAACACATTCTCTAGTAGCTGTCTGTCAGTTACAACAGGGCTTTGACCTTTTCCTGGACTGTGGTTTCAATTATTCATGAGATGCTGAATCCAAATTGATCTAGTTTGACAAGTTGTTTTTCCGTCAGGTTATCTGAAGATACTGCATGGCACCCTGTTTGGAAGGAGGAGTTTGAAACTTCTGACTTGTTGCGGAAGTCAATAATAGCAGGATATGGTCCCTTCCGTCCATGGATGTCAATTGGTCACTGGTACCAATTGTTGACCTTTTCTCTCTGAGTGTTTAGCATGCTTTACTACTCGTTAATGAATGGAAGATGCAATCTATGATATTACCATGATGCTCTGCCACTATTTTGTGAGCCTTGTTGCTGGCATGCTGTTTGATTCCTTGAATCTGGTCCCCTCACCTAGCTCGTAATTCATGCTTATGGTTATTCCAGGCTAGCGTGGCATTTTGATTTGAAGAAGTTCAGACCTAGTGAGATTAAAAGGGTGAAAATAAGCTTGGCATGTGTTTTTGCATTCATGGCAATTGGGTGGCCTTTGATTATTTGGGCTTCTGGGGTCACAGGATGGATCAAGTTCTGGTTGATGCCTTGGCTTGGTTATCACTTTTGGGTATGTCATTCATTCAGAAGTTGTGTTCATCATTGTTTTGATGGGATGTGCATATCTCCATAGTGAATTTGAAAGCATTTTTGAATCACTTCATTCCTATTAACTAGAACATAAGATGTCAACCTTCATATTCATGTGATCTGCTTTTGACATTCAGATGAGCACATTTACAATGGTTCATCACACAGCTCCTCATATACCTTTTAAAACTTCTGACGAGTGGAATGCAGCTCAAGCCCAGCTTGGAGGAACGGTTCACTGCAATTATCCTCGTTGGTGAGAATGCTTTCTTATTTTCTTAGCCTTTTTTGTCTATTCAGTTACTTTTTCAGCTGAGATTAGTGGTTGCATTCGAGCATTCATTTTTTTGTCCTTCATTGTGGTGTTATTGCTTTTATACGACTTATTGGCTGATATATCATGGTTACAATTTCAGAGTCAACTGCCAGTCATGGCGGTAACAAATATTGCCAAATCTTTTAGGTTGTTACTTGTCATAAAATAACGCCTGAACTGAATCTTCTGTATTTCTCTGTATCAATAGCTGAAGACAACTTCCGTCCAGTATTCTATTTTCCAATTGATGAACACCATCTGCATCCAATAACTCATTTAATAGAGTAACCAAGCTCATCTAAGTCTTCCATCTGAATATTCTCTCTCTCTCTCTCTCTCTCTCTCTCTCTCTGGTTTCTTTCCTTAGTCTACGGCCTTATGTTCTAGGCATTCTGTTTCACTTGTCTCGAACCCCATACTCGTCAATCTTGGTCACTTTGCTTCTGGCATTAACAGCTAGATGCTATCTTTTTTTTATTCCAGCGAAGGGAGGTGTTTTAAAACTCTTTCATCCATCCCAGAATTTTTTTCTTTTGGCTATTGTGAGTTATTTCCAACTGTACTTTTGATAGATCCCTTCAGTCTTCTAAAATGTGCAGCTTTTTACACTTGCTTGGCAAGGAATCAGTTGCAAATGGTAACCATGCCTCTTTTCTATCCTTTTCCTCTGTTGAAATAGACGGAAATGTTCCTTAGCCTTTCTGCATTGACAACAAACATCTGACTCTGCTCAAGAAGGGTCCCTCCACCCCAGCTCGCACATGTGATTGGTGTTGCTATTTTTTCGAGACTTTCAAATTTAATAAAATGGAAATTGTGTCCACTGCAGTAGTCCTCTTGACCAATGTTGTAAAAAGCGTATCGTAAGGCGTATCGTTCGGGCTTTAAGATACGCCGTATCGTAACGTATCGTAACCGTATCGTAATTTTTTTTTAAAAATTATTAATAAATCAGATAAAATTTAAAAAAAAACCGGAAAATTTGTAAAAAAATCAGAAAAAATTAAAAAAAAAAAATTCTTCATAGAAAGAAAACATTCATAACACTGTCATTCAACAAAGCATAAGGCTTAAGCCATAAAGTGATAAACATTCAATCAAGTGTTGAACAATTCAACTTCAAGAACCATAGATTCATAACTCTTAAGTTTTTGAATCTTTGATACATATAAAATCAAAGCACTCTTGACTTGACTCTCATTCATGATTCATCATTCATAATCTTCATCATCTTCATCTTCATCTTCATCTTCTTCTTCATCTTCATCGTCAAGAATTGGAAGATCTTCACCAACATATTCAGCACCAGCAGTAGCAGACTCTCCTTCATCAACAAAGCCTTCTGTTGCTTCAGCTTCAAGGTTGAAGCATTCAAGATCTTCATAATCAAATATTGTAGTTGGTTCTTCCTCAATCCATGGCTCATGATTTCTTACGAAGAAGAAATGAAGAAATCCCCTTTTCTTCCAACGAAAATCAACCACCCACGCACAAATCGACCCCTTAATCTTTGATTTCATGGTCAAAATCGAGTTTTTGACAGTCAAAATGGAAGATCCCCCTCCTTGACGTAGGTATCCAAGCGTTAGAAATGAAGAACGAAGGCTGTTTTTCAAAAAGGGGCCGAAATAAGTAGGTCTCGGTGTAAGAATCTTCAGAAGTTCGTGTCTCTCCGACTGTAAACAAGAGATTGAGAAGAAAAGATGGAGAATAGTTCGATGGAGGCAAAAGGTGCAGACGGCAATGAGCCCTGCGATCCCTTAATCTTTTCTTATATCAAAGAATAGTGACCTAATCACCTTACAACAGATTGTACACAAAAGAGTGAAAAATCACAAGTATGCCACCGCCTAGTACATTGGGGCGCGTGGAGTACTAAAGAATAAAAGAATTGGATCGGGTCTGTCTGACCCGATCCCATGTACATAAGCTTAACAACCCCCCTCAAGTTGTGCATGAGATTTGACCATGCATAACTTGTTCTTCAATTCCCAAAAATGCTGCCCTGTGAGTCCTTTGGTGAAGAGATCAGCTATTTGTTCACTGGTGGGTATATACATAGGCAAGATTTCACCTTCTTCAACCTTCTGACGGATGAAATGTTGATCAATCTCTATGTGTTTGGTGCGGTTATGCAGAACTGGATTGAATGCAATTT
>JAANDH010001881.1:0-25322 GCA_011799765.1 Nymphaea thermarum | reverse complement strand
AAGCTACTCGGGAAATGCATGCGCTATTATCAGGCAAAGGTGAGATTGTCATATATATTCTTTTTCCAATCAAAAATTTCAGACATGTCCACATATTCTTGACATTCTCAAGCTCAAAAAGAAGAAAATAATTTACTCTAAAACTAAAAACATTTAAACAAGGGTCCACCAGAAAATATAAAGCCCAGAGACATCCATGTTGTAGTCAATTCATTTTGACCACTCTCTTCACAGTTTTGTCTTGCAACTTTTACCCAAAATGTTGCAGATCAAGTGACAAGTAGAACACAGAGCAAAAACCTAGGCATAGAACTTATTACCTAGAAAGCTTATAAGTGCACCACCACAGCAGAGTTGGGCATGTATATGGTCTGATGTTACATCTATAGATACATCATGAGCTAAGACACCAAGAAAATCCCAGAAAATCCCAGAACTATATTTGCTGTTCATAGTGGATATTTCCATTCTTCTTAACAAGACAAAGTTAAGGCTAAAACACAAAAGCCAAAGCATAAAATAACAAAAACTGTCTCTATATTATGTTAAAAATGCCAAACTTGCAAATTGATCAGGTACAAATTGAATAAATTCGTAAAGAGAAACAAAATGGAACAAATTAATGTAGTTGTACGGGAAAATGACAATTTGGTCCTTATGCTGAACCTAATATCATTTAGCAGTCATTTGTTTCACACCCATGTAAGGTAGGAAACAAAAGGCAAAAGCTCTGTCCAAAAAAATAGGTTAGGCGCACATAGTACATGAAGAAAATGTGTATATTGCTCACAAAAACCACATTGCACCTCCCACTTAGAGAAGTTATTTGCCCATAGAGGTTCAGTTCACAGGAAAAAAAGGGTCATCTCACCTGAGAGGTGAAAAACAAACATTCCCAACGCCCTGCCAACACTAAGCAACAAGACAAATGTACCTTCACAAGCTACACAATGGCTGACGGCTTTGGCTCTGCGCCTCTGCCAAATGCGATGAGGAAGGGGCGAAGCGACGAAGGGCGCAGCACGGCAGCAGTCAGCACGGCGGGAGGGGCGAACTGAGAAGGGCGCAGCCACGCGAGACAGCGTCACAGGCTCACAGGCACAGCTGACAGCAAGACTAAGAGGGGCGATTCACATTCAGGGCCTCAGGCGAACGGCGCGTGAGTAACGACGACTGACGAGGAGGAAGGGCCAAGGGGCGACCGGCGGGCGGCGATGGCGAACGAAGACGAAGGTCGAAGAGTTAGGGGCTTAGGGCGCGGGACAGCGGGACGAGTCGAGAGATTGAAAGGGCGAACTGCGAAGCCGAAGGATAGGAAATCAGGGAGACAGACAGGGATTCGGGGATTGAAGTCGAAGAAACATAAATGATAAAACATAAAACCTAACGGGCCCAGCGGGCCGGGCCGGGCCTAGAATTGATAACCAGGCCCGGCCCGTTAAGTTATCGGGCCGGGCCGGGCTCACTAAAGCTCAGCCCGTAATGGTAAAAACGTGACCCGGACCCGGCCCATACCGGGCCGGGCCGGGCCGGCCCGGCGGCGGCCCGGCCCGACGCCCACCCCTACCTAGGTGGAAGCTACCTGAGGCCCCTTTCATATTAGTTTAATCACGGATAGTGGGCAGTGCAATACAATAAGCAACGGCTAATTCATTGACAACTAGTTTGCTAGTTGTCTGCAGTATTCATATACGTCAATTTATCTGATTATTGTTGATCAACGAATCTAGTGATGTAAATAGTTCAGATTCTGAAAATCTGTACTCACTTAAAAACTCGGTCAAACAAAACAATGCAAACTGCAAATGTTTGCGCTATCCATTTACATTCTTACCAATGACGAAGAATACACATTTACATCCAAAGAAAGGGGTGATTGGATGTTTGACAATCTACTTGTTAGGTTTGTTGGGTATCACTGCACCATCGCTCAAAAGTACAATTTCCAGGAATTCTTCCTTGATTGATCTGACCCCAAGAATAAGCATTCTTGAAGTCAGTATGCAATGTCACGATCATTGTTTATCAGTCTTCTGAAAGGATGCCTTCCTGATCAGGCAAAATGATATGGTAGTGAACTGACGAATCTTGAACTCAGCCAATTAAAAGTTCCGTAATCTACAATGCTGCAAACAAAATTACGAACTCTTAGCCAAACTACTACAGCTTTCTGCTTTAGCAGTTGCTGAAATTAATGGGAACTTCATCGAAAAATCCTCCAATCAACTCGTCCTATTGCTTCCGTATCCTTTATTCAAATCACCTTGTCTTATTGCTTCCACTTATTTTGTCCAAAAGTAGCCGTGCACGCTTTTATAAAGTCATTCTTTAGCGCCAAAGGTGACATTAAACAATTAATATCATCCTCCTCAACTGCCAATTAAGCAAAACCATTCAATTAAAAGTAATTAAGCAACTGCAAGCTTTCGTCTTCATTCACGCCTCTACCATTCCTTTTGTCTGACAGAGAAGACATAACTTTACATAATTTAGATCGTGCAGATTGACAGAATCTGGCCATACTATTGGATGCAAGGCAAAGTCCAACTAAATATACAGAAGAAATATTGGAATAAACTTTCTACTGTTAATCACAATTAAATAATTATGTGCATAACCATTGAGATAATTGAGAGTTTTTTATAATTTTGTAAAATTGGATAAATGAAATTTTGTATTTCTTGGCCTGAATCTAAATCATCAAAGCCCACCATGCTCAAATGTACATCTTATCAGCGTTCACATTTTGGTATTCTCGATATTAGCATGAAGTGATCAACTCTACCTTGTTTTGCAAAAATGTACGTTGGGGCTTGAAATTTACATGTTTCTAGTTTATGTACTTATCATATTCATGATCAATCAAGGAGAATTGGCAACTGCCAATCTCAACTCAACATGATCCATAGATCTCAGCAAAATCGTGATGTGGGTGGATTTAAAATAAGAAAAGATAAAAGCATTTAAAGTAAAATGAAAACAAAATAACGTAGCTAACTTGGTCTCGCTTTGCTTTCCTAATTAAAGATCAAAAGACAAAACATGCAAGCGAAGGAAGGCATGTACAAAGTTGCAAGGTCCAATGACAGTTCATTGTTTTCTCTTCAACTACTTTTTATTCAACTTTGCATTGGATTTATATCACTTATTCGAAACGCACATGCATAAGATATTGAAATTTCGACAATGGACATGTATATTTCTCAGAACGCACAGAAATCATCGCTGGAATTTGTATTATAACAACACAAGTTATGAATCGTACAAACAAAAATCACCGTTAGTGATGGTCAAAACCATCCCAAGTACCCAGTTTTGCGTCTCTATTATGAAGTTGCGGCTGCACGCAGTTTTAGTGGCTTTAGGTTTCATTATAGCGATTGAAGTAACCAGCTCCCTTAAGTACATAGATGATGGAATTTACCATTGTCTAAGATCGATTTTTAGAGACGGTTTACACGGTAACCAAACAACAACCATTGGTGACAGGATCCCCCACGCCAAACGTATAAATATTAGCGTTTGGTTTAGCCGTCACGGAAAAGCCTTTTGGCGACAGACAAGGGTGGAGGCAGGGAGGCTGCAAGGGCCATGGCCCCGCCCCCTACAGTTTCTTAAAAAATAAAGAACGTACATATAAATTTTAAAAATTTTAGCTTAACTTGTATACAAAATTTAAAAAATTATATATCGGCTGCTGTTAAAATTTTCAAACTAAAGTTCAGCTCCTTCAATGAAAAATTCCTATCTCTGCCCCTAACGACAGTTCTTGCAACTGCCTATATGGGAAATTAGAGACAGATTTTGTTATCACTTAACAAAGAACTGGCGACAGATTTGGCCATCAAGGAAAATGGCATTTAGCAACGATTTTGACCCAGGCTAAAAAGTGGTTAATACAGCTTTCAGCCACATTAGTACCTTTGCTAGACACAGTTTTAGGCATATACAAATTATATTGTCATACAAATTATATTGTTATATCAACAACTCTCGACAAAAAAAAAAAAAAAGTGCAAGCCTCGCTACTCTAACATCCCCACGCTGCATGAACCATCTAAGTTGGCTATAATATTGCAACTTAATTCGAATCAACAGCAGTTAGATGACACACAATATGATCAACAAAATAGATAACTCTCTCTACCTCACTATGAGCAAAAACACAATCAAGAAGCTCGTGATGTTCATGATCAGGCCAATCAATATTTGATATGTGCAAGCACCTAAAGCTCCAAGGCAAGCTGCTCGTCTATAGCTTTCCCTTCTTTCTCTCTCAGTTTTGCCAACTTCCGCATCTCATTCATCACTTGGGATCTTGCCTACATGTTAACCTCCAATTCCTAAAGGAGTGTTTGATACATAAGAATCGGTGGAATTTGGGAATAAAACATTCTCATTTTTAGAAAAACTGGAATAGCTTAATCAAACACAGCATTTTGATTCCAAAAATTTTGGTTCAATTCTGGAATCCAAATGCTGGAATCAGATTTGACCCAAGGTGTTTAATTTTGATTCCGGAAACAGAATTCCATCAACAGGCTGTTCAATGCGTCGAGCTAACTCAAGCTCGACTCGAATTTGCTCGATAAGCTTGACCCGAACCTGACTTGTTTATTAAACGAGTTGAGTTCGAGTTAAGAAATGAACTCGACAACCTAACCGAGTCGAGCTCGAGTTAAGTGGGCTCGGCTCGGTTAAACTCGGTTAAGCTCGAGAAAGAAAAAATATAAAATATATCTAATAAAATTATAAAAAAAAAATAGATTGCTCAAATGGGTATACACGTAACTGGTATGTGGGAGGGTCTATGTTCAAGTCTATATGTTGCCTCTTCCTTGCTCAACTCGGCTCGAACTCACTCATGAATATCTGCCTGTGATATTTGAAGGGATTTCTCCCTCTTGATGCATATACAAAACCAAACGTATATACCCTAATACAGGATCATGTTCATGCTAAATCATTGAATTAAACAAAATCTTAAACTAAAGCGGAAGCGTACCTGAATCCATCTAAACTGGTGTATGGGAAGATCGCAGCAGAGTCTTCCAGGGTACGTGCGGCGCGCTTGAGGTCTCTCTCAGATGGGAAAGAGGAAACCCTAGAGACCAATGTCTCAGGCAACTGTTCGCACGACCCCAGGGACCACTACCATTTTATAATAAGGACAATTACGAATTCCACCCAGCAAAGAGTCCGTAATTGCGTACTGTTATCTATATATTTCAAAATTACCCCATACCATCTAAAATGACGTAATATCTCAAAACGCAATCACTTAAGCAGATATTTACTTTAAGACAGCCATAATCTGAAATTCCTCATAGACATATGCTGACCCACCAAATGATCTTATAGTCTCCCACTTGGGCCAAATATGTATTTATACATTCAGACATTACACAAAACCTTAGGAGTTCATAATTGCTGTCTTATTAAACATCATTTTCACCAATCTCGTTCATGACCATATCAACACAGAACCAAAGCGGCTTTCGCTATGATAAACGATCTTGAAATATTTGGATCCCCAATACAAAAGATGCACAACCAAGATCTTTCATGTCAAACTTTGTTGACAAAAATTTCTTAGTTTCATGCAATATGCCTACATCATTATTTGCCAGCAATATATCATCGACATATAAACCAGAAAGATAAATTTACCCCCACTGAACTTTTGGTATACACATTCATCAACCATATTAGTTTCAAAGCCAAATGAAACTATAACTTGATGAAATTTGTAATACCACTGACGGGAAGCTTGCTTTAGCCCATAGATGGATTTCTTGAGTTTGCAGACCATTTCCTTTGCATTACCTGAAACAAAGTTTTCTGGTTGCACCATATATATCGTTTCATCAATGTCTCCATTTAAAAACGCTGTCTTTACATCTATCTGATACAACTTTAAGTCAAAATGAGCCACAAATGCCATTATGGTCCTGAAAGAGTCTTTCGACGACTGGAGAGAAAGTCTTTGTATAATCAATGTCTTCCTTTTGAGTAAATTCCTTTGCAATAAGACGTGTCTTATACCTTTCGATGTTTCCTAACGAATCCCTCTTGGTTTTAGATATCCATTTACAACTAATGGGTTTCACACCTTCAGGCAAGAGAACAACTTCTCATATGTCATTATCCATCATGGACTTTATTTCTTTATTCATGGCATCTATCCACTGAAGAGATTTAGAACTCTTTATTGTTTGCTGGATGTTGATAGGATCATCCTCCATTAAGCCCTTATCAACATCATTTTCTTGAAGATAGACAAAATAATTTGAAATTGTATTTCTCTTCTCTCTAGTGGATCTCTTCAATGACATCTCTACTTGATTTTCTTGAGGTTGTTGAGTTTGTTCTTCAGTAGGGAGATCAACATCATTGCCTTCTTCTGAATATGTTGATGGAACAATGGCAGGAATGAATACCTGACTATTGCTTACAACATTCGTATAATTGGACTCAGATCCCTCTTTAAAGACAATGCTTCTACCTGATCACCTCTGTCAAACTCAATATCCTCAAAGAAATGGGCATTTTTCGTTTCAAAGAAAGACTTGCTGGATGAATTATAAAACTTATAACCCCTTAATGTTTGTTCATTTTCCCCCAACTTGGACTTGTAGGATCCCTCAGCCCTAGACAAATGGGTTTCTTGTTTTCTTTTCAGGGTTTCTTCTACTCTCACGTCATAATTGAAAGCTTGATCTAAGGAATCACTGTAACACAATTGAAGTCATTAGAAATAGCATAGTGGAGGCCAAATATATAGCTGGTGACCTACTAGCATCTGGTCTCCACAAGCTGGATGCGTAAGACAAATGATGGAGCTCAACAATGTAATCTGCTATAGTCCTCGAACCTTGACGAAGTTTTTTGTACTCTTTTGTATGCTCTTTCAGCAAAA
Source organism: Nymphaea thermarum (assembly GCA_011799765.1). Taxonomy (NCBI): domain Eukaryota; kingdom Viridiplantae; phylum Streptophyta; class Magnoliopsida; order Nymphaeales; family Nymphaeaceae; genus Nymphaea; species Nymphaea thermarum. Next base: position 18,403 of record JAANDH010001881.1, on the reverse strand, counting down.
TCTAAAGGGACGAACTTGGCCTGCACCAACTGCTACATCTCTACCCAAGTATGAATGGTGTCCTTCCCTTGTCATGCTCCACTCCTCTGCAATTCGACCCACCATGGTTGTGTAAGGCCCCTCAATCGAGTAGAAGCTAATGGGAACCATAGATGCTCTGGGATGTAATGGAAATTGAAAGTGAACTATAAGGACCAATCAAAGAAAGCCTATGCATCAAACTTGCCAACAAACTTAGGCAAGTCTTGTGACGATAGGTAGACAGTCTCTCATGCCCTCATACTGGTTGCTTCTCACAATCAACTGGCCCGTGTGGATGCTCACGCCAAAATGTCTCATCTCCATAATCTACAAACTCTAACATGTCTTTGCCTTGGTCAACATGCGGCTGAATAGCTCGATCATCTACTCTCACTATTGGGCACTCCTGATGAGCCCACCCCTATTGCAGCTGGCTTTGATTGGTCATATGCCTACCAAGATGTCTTGGAGCATTGGTGGGTCACGTTAGCTTTTACTCGACTGAGGGGCCTCGCACAAGCATGCGGGTCGAATTGCAGAGGAGCAAAGCATGACAAGGGCAGGACAACATTCATACTTGGGCGGAGATGTAGTAGTTGTTGGAGGTCAAGTTCGCCCCTTCAGATTTTGTTAAGAGAGTACAAAGAGCACAACAAACTTTATCAGGGTTTGAGGACTGTACTGGATTGCACTTTTGAGTTCCATTTTTTGTCTTTGCGTGTCTTTTTAGGGTTGTCTCTTCCCCATCTGAGAGCGACCACACGTGCGCCGCACAGACCCTGGAAGATCCTACCGCGATCTACCGTCCGTGCAGTTCAGATAGAATCAGGTACGCTTCTGCTACAGTTAAGATTTTGTTTCAATGATTTAACATGAACATGATCCTGTTTAGGACATATTCGGTTTTGGGTATGCATGAGGGAAATCTCCCATCAATTGGTATCAGAGCCCTGTGTTCATTGTTGAATCGTTGATTTTTTGTGCGTTCTCCCCTTTCGGATCTTTCCCTTTCTTTGGTTCTCTCCTATGATCTGCATTGATGGATTCAGAGAGCACCGGCGCCTGTGTCCCTTAATCTATTGCATATCAGGAATTCATGCCTGCTTCCGGTGCTCTGCAACATGTAAAAGGGGCGTGGCCAATGGAAGCCATCGGGCTTCCGTTGCAGCCACGAGAAAGAGGAACGAAGGAAGCCGTCGGGCTTCCGTTTCCCCCGTTCTCCTTTATCATCCGGATGGTCTCTAGTTTACCAAAGACAGAGATGGTGAAACGGCGACCTTTCCTCTTTCTGCGATTTTGGCGGGCGACTACCGGCTTTCACTGGTCTCGCGGGGGACGGCCGGCCATTATGAGATAACCTGCCGGCACCCACCATGAAGCGAGCAGAGATGGTGGCGTGGGCGATGGAAGCCATTGGGCTTCCGTCACTGTCACAAAAGGGAAAGGGGCACAAGGAGAGACGACGACAGGGAGGGCGACGACCGGTGAGAGGCCTGCCGGCGACTTAGCTGTCGCCGGACGGGGCCGTTTGACCATCCGACGCCCACCCAAAGTCTTTGGAGGCCTGCCGGAGGCATTTTCGCTCTGTGCTTGGCAGGGCGAGTGGCGGTTTAGCTACCTGCGAATCATCGAGCGGTAGGCAGGCGGGTTAGACCCGGGTCGGGTCAGGACAGACCCGACCCAGATCCATAAAGATTTAAAAAAAAAAATTTCCGACCGCCCGCTTAAGTTAAAATTTTCGGATCCGGGTCGGGTCAAGTTGGACACGACCCGTATCCATACGGTACTTTCAGATCCAAGCCGGGTCATGTCGGACCCAACCCGTATCCATCCGGTTTAAATTCAATTTCGGATCCGGGTCGGATCATGTTGCACCCGACCGGTATCCATAAGGTTTAAATTTTGAAAATATGGTTTTTCGGATCCGGGTCGGTCATTTCGGACCCGACCCGTATCCAATCGGTTTAAACTTTGTAAAACGGTTCCTTTTCTTTTAAACCGGTTCTGAAGAGATTCGAACCGGTTCATTAGGTTTCTGATCGTTTCAACTCGATTCAGAACTGGTTCGTACTTTTTGAAACCGATTCAGACCCTTTTCAGATCGGTTCAACTGATTTTCAAACCAATTCATGGCTTTTCAGACCGGTTCATTCAGTTTTGGGACCGATTTTAGCCATTTTCAAACCAGTTCGGTAGTTTTCGAAACTGATATGGTCTATTTTTGACTGGTTCGTCGAATTTTTAGACTAGCTCAACTCTATTTAGGGCCTTGTGGGTGTTTTAGTTGCGGTTTAAGAATGATACGGGCCATTTTAAGGACGATTCAGTAGTACTTGACCCACTTAAACACAATTTTGGTACCTGTTTATAAACTTTTGGATTCTTTTGGGCCTATTTCATTAAATCATTTGTTTTGGATTCAATGAAAGACAAATTTGTATGTGAATTTTAATATATGTATCATGTTTTGTAATTTATTAAAATTGTGGGTGTACCATTGATGAATATTTGGACTATGAATTTGATCTTTGACCATGTCTATTGTTCTAAATGAGTGGATTTATACTTTACGTCGCCAAAGTGACCTCTGTTGTATGAATTTGCTTGTTTCGAACATTAGATGATAGTATACTTAAACCATGCGGGTAATGATTAACCCAAAGGAGGATTGTTGTTTGGTCAGGTTTAAGCATATAGGACGATGAATATGTGATAATTTTCTCGTTTCCATGTGAATAGTGAGTCAATCCAAAGATGGACTCGTTATTTGATAGGACTAATTATCTATATTCATTGTCGACCAAGAATACCACTTGCCGTTAATATTTCAATCCAAAGATTGGATATTGATGTTGCACCGGCACTTTGTGATGAGATTCAGGCTGTTGTTTTTAAATTCATTTATATTTGTTATTTCATCTTTGCACATGTATTGATTGTGAGCATGTTTGGTATTTTTGTTCTTTGTACAATGAGTTCTGCTTCCATGATATCTACAAATTTGAGTACTATTCCTGAGTTAAATGATTAAATCTAAGAAAATGGAAAGGATTTCCTATTCGTCTATTGTGGGAAGCCTTATGTATGCTCAAGTTTGTACTCGTCCAGATATTGCATTTATCATTGGAATGTTAGGCAGATACTTAAGTAATCCTGGTATGGATAATTAGAAAGCAACCAAAAGGGTATTGAGGTACTTACAAAGAACAAAAAATTTTGTGCTCACATACAAGAAGTTAGACCGGTTGAAGATCATTGGGTATTCAGATTCTGGCTTTGCTGGGTGCCAAGACAGTCGCAAGTCTACTTCAGGCTATATATATCTATTGGCTGGAGGAGCTATATCATGGAAAAGTGTCAAACAGACACTTGTAGCTACTTCAACCATGACAGCAGAATTCATAGTATGTTATGAGGCATCCAATCATACTTTGTCGTTGCGGAATTTTGTCACGGGGCTGCGCATTGTGAATGGTGTAGAAAGACGATTAAGGTTATTGTGTGACAATAATTCAGCAGTCATATACTCTAATAACAGCCGCAGTTTGTCAAAGTCAAAAGACATCAACATTAAGTTTTTGGCTGTTAAAGAGATGATACAAAATGGTCAGGTATCTTTAGAGCATATTGGGACAAACTCTATGATTGCGGATCCGCTTACCAAGGGTTTAACACCTAAGGTATTTCACGAATATGTTGTTCGTATGGGAGTGTTATCCTTGGATGATGTGCTGGTTTAGTGGGAGTTTGTATTTTGTTTGCTCTTATGTATGGACACATATTTAGTTTTCTGCAGAATAAAGTTTAAAGTTCTTTCGTTTCATTCTGTGTTTGTGTTTTTTATCTTCATAAGGTTTTAAAGTAGGACAAGTTGAGAACAGACATGTTGTTATCACATTACATGTAATTCTCATGTTATACATCCATATCAGATCTATGTCATTGATTGTGTTAACATTTGTGATCGTTGAAGGTTTAGCTAATTTCAATATAGCAAAAGCTATTTTGGTTCAGTGTTGATATGGTCATGGACGAGATTGGTGAAAATGACGTTTAATAAGATAACAATTATGAGCTCCTAAGGTTTTATGTAATGTTTGAATGTATAAAGACATATTTGGCCCAAGTGGCAGATTGCAAGGATCATTTGGTGGGTCAGCGTATGTCTATGAGGAATTTCAGACATTATGGCTATCTTAACGTTGATATCCGCTTAAGTGATTGCGTTTTGGGATATTACGTCATTTAATATGGTATGAGTTATTTTTATGATGTATAGATGAATGTACGCAATTATGGATTCTTTGATTGGTTGAATCCGTAATTGCTCTTAATATAAAATGGTAGTGGTCCCTGGGGTCGTGCAATGGTTGCCTGAAACGTTGGTTTCTAGGATTGTCTCTTCTCCATCTGAGAGCGACCACACGTGCGCCACATAGACCCTGGAAGATCCTACCGCGATCTACCGTCTGTGCAGTTCAGATGGAATCAGGTACACTTCCGCCACAGTTAAGATTTTGAATCAATGATTTAGCATGAACATGATCCTATTTAGGGCATATTCGGTTTTTGGTATGCATGAGGGAAATCTCCCATCATACCTCACTTACACCCAAGAAGGATAAGTCCAATCATTTGTGTGTGGATAGTCAGGTTATAAACCATATTACAGTCAAGTACTGCTTCCCCATCCCTCGTCTTGGACATGCTTGACATGCTATATGATGCCCGAGTCTTTTTGAAAATTGATCTCAAAATTGGGTATCACCAAATCCAGATTCGAGAGGAGGATGAGTGAAAGACGATGTTTAAGATGCATGATGGCACTTACGTGTGGTTGGTTATGTCCTTCGGTCTGTCTAATGCCCGAAACACATTTATGAATGTCATGACTCAGGCTTTGTGTCCTTCTTGGGGTAAGTTTGTTGTTGCGTACTTCGATGACATCTTTATTTATAGCGAGTGTGTGCCAGACCATCTTTCACATTTGCGCCATGTTTTCCAAATTTTGTAGAAAGAAAGTTGCTTGCAAATCCCTCAAAGGTGGATGTTGATTGGCCTACCCCTAGGACTCTAAGAGAGATCCATAGTTTCGACAAGTTGTTCTCTTTTTGTCGATTCTTCATATGTGGTTTTAGTACTATTATGACACTTATTACAGAGGGCCTTAAGTGTACCGGCTTTGTGTGGAACCCTACAGTTAGATGGCATTTCAGCTTGTCAAAGAGAGGATGACCACTTGCCTTGTTTTAGCACTACCAGATTTTCTCAAGGTTTTTGAAGTTGAGTATGATACTTCTAATGTAGGTATTGGTGCTGCCTTGAGTCAAAATGAAAAAGCAGCTGTATTTTACAGTGAAAAGTTGACTCAAGCCAAGTGTCATTATTCGCTTATAATCTAGAATTTTATGTTGTGCAGGCCTTGTGCTATTGGGACCATTACTTGATTTCTAAAGAGTTTTATTTATATACAAATGATGAAACATTGAAGTTTTTATAAAGTCAAAGGAAACTTAGTGCTCAACATGTCAAGTGGATCAGTTTCTTACAAGAGTATACATTTTCTATCAAACATTAGTTGGGTACTGTTAATAAATTTGTTGATGCACTTAGTAGGAAGAATGGCCTCTTTATGACTATGTCAGTCAATGTTCTTGGCTTCAAGGATTGTAGGGAGTTGTGTGCCATTAACCTAGACTTCCCGACAACATGGGATGAATGCATTCACAATGGTTTTCTTTTACGGGGTAATATGTTGTGCATCCCCAACTTTTATCCGCACTTACATCTGATCCTTAGCTTCATGAGGGACGATTGTTGAGACATTTTGGATACGATAAGACTTGTTTTTTACTTGAAGCATTATTTGGTCTAAGATGCAGAAAGATGCTATCAAGTTTGTCAATAATTGTAGAGTTTATCAAATGGCTAAGAGTTAGCGTCAAAACACTGTCTTGTACACCTCTTTACCTATTCCAAAACTGACCATGGGACCATGTATCCATGGATTTTGTGGTAGGACTTCCTAAGACTATGCATGGTTTTCACTCTATCATGGTTGTGGTTGATCGGTTTTCGAAGATGGCCCCTGCAAATGTACCACTGATGCTGCATTAATCACATCATACTACTAGGGATGTTGCCTGTTTCCATGGTCTACCACGTACCATCACGTCTGACCACGGCACACGTTTCATGAGTCATTTTTGGAAATTTTTGTGGGTATTGCTTAAGCTAAATTGCAGTTTGGTAGTTCCTACTACCTTCATATTGACGGCCAAACAGAAATGGTAAACCGCACTTTAGAGAACCTGTTTGGTTGTCTCGTTGGTGATCACGCCAATACTTGGGATTTAGTGTTAACGCAGGCTGAGTTTGCCTACAACAGTTCTGTAAACCATTCCACTGGTAAGTCATCCTTCAAAATTGTATATGGATGCTCACCTGCTCATGTGGTTGACCTTGTCCTGCGTCCCCTCTTGTTGATGTTGATCCTTAGGTCTTAGATGCGGTTGCATACATGCGTAAACATCCATCAACAAGTCAAACAAAAACTAGGGAGAGATATGAGTCCTACAAGGCCGATGCGACAAGGATAGGAAAGAGGTTACTTTTGAGGTAGGAGAGTTTGTCTGGGTAGAAAGTTTCCTTGTTTGTACTTATCATAAACTGAGTCCTCCTAAGTACGGCCCCTATCGTGAGGTACAACATCTAGGCAAGAATGCTTACCTCATAAAGCTCCCCGATGATGAGCACAACTCACCCATCTTTAATGCGGCTGATTTATATCTCTACCGTGATGCCATTGATTCATTAGAAATTAAGCATCCAATAGAAGCTACTAATATGTAGGGTGCTTCCTGACAGCCATTGGAGCCAAAGCCCACAACTGCGAGCAGATAGGGCAATCCAGGTCAAGTATTTTGTTGCTGGCTCGTCTCGATACGGAGCGGCTACTCTACATACATACTTCAGGTAAGTCCAAGGCGATTCATCTCATTGCTGCTCATCTTCCACCGATCCAAGCACACAACTTCATCAGGAGCCGAAGTTTTCAAGCTGGGGAGACTGACGCAGTATAGTTTAGTGTAGACCAGATCTTATATTCGGATCTGCTAAGGCTTATTTTGACTTTGTTGTATTTTTGGGTTTGGATCTTTAACTTTTGTGGACCCAACATCCAATTCGGATCTCAAGGTGAGGCCCCTTAAAAGTAGGGGTGGGCATCGGGGCCCGGCCCGGCCCGCTAAGACCCTACCCGGGTCGGCCCGTCGGGCCGGAAGCCCGGCCCGGGCCCAGCCCGCTAATATTGCAGGGCCGGGCCAGGCCACCAAAAACCAGGCCCGGCCCGCTCCTCGCTCGAATGGGAAGAGGGAGAGGACTCTGAGGAGGAGGGAGCGAAGAGGGAGAGGAGGAGGGAGCATCGAGCGAAGACGAAGAGGGAGAGGACTCAGAGGGCAGAGATGAGAAACGAGATGAGAGAAGGAAGCGGCGGCGGCGGCGTGGTAGACCCAAACGCAGGGAGCTCTGCTCTCTCTCTCCCGACGGCAGCCTTGCAGACGGCAACCTCACCACCGGTGCCCGGCTCATTCCATCCCTCAGGCACACCACGTCAACCCCGCCGGATGCATAGATTGCCTTGCGGTAGTGGCCATCAGCACATACACCTCCCCCATCCCTTTCATCAGCAAGGGCCCGGCGGATCTGCACATACCCAATCGGCGAACCATTGCCCTAAAATGAGAGGGGGAGGGGAGAGGACTAAGGGAACAGGAGGGAAGGCTGAAGCCAGGAAGGGGGAGTTCCGGGAAGGAGAAGGGGGAAGGGGAAGGGCCAGGCAGAGGGAGAGGCCAGAGGGAGCATAGGGAGAGGGAGACGGAAGGGAGAGGGTTTGAGGGAGACGGGAGGGAGCAGAGGGAGACGGAAGGGAGCAGAGGGAGAGGGAGACGGAAGGGAAACAGAGCAGAGGGAGACGAGAGGGAGCAGATGGAGAAGGAGACTGAAGGGAGCAGAGGGAGACGGAAGGGAAACGGAGCAGAGGGAGAGGGAGACGGAAGGGAGCAGAGGGAGAGGGAGACGGAAGGGAAACGAAGGGAGAGGGAGCAGAGGGCTCAGGGCGGAGGGCCGGAGGCCGCCCTTCCCGCCCGGGCCCGGCCCGGTTTCGTTATCGGGCCTGACTTTTCGGCCCAAGCCCGGCCCGGGCCGGGATTTCCCCGGCCCAAACCCGGCCCGTACCGGGCCGGCCCGGCGGTGGCCCGGCCCGGCCCGACGCCCAGCCCTACTTAAAAGGACATCTTTTCTTTTAATTAGGGATAATTGGCATTGAGAAAACCTTAATTTTCTTTCGATTATCGACTTCAATTTTGTTTTTCTGCATTTCCTCCTTATGTTCTTGCTTTTGATGCTTTTCCAATGAGGATTAGAATGAGGACTTGTAATCACTGTGTCAATTTATATGAGGGTAGTTAAGTGCTTGGTTATCCCGATTCCTTCCATTTTTTGTTGAAAACAAAAACTGCTAGAAGATGAGTTGGGATCCATTGGACCAGGGAACACGAGACCAGTGTGACAATGGGTTTGTTACATTAAAAGTGCAATTAATATCGCTTCACTAACTTCTCAATAGTGAATAAAGAAAACATGCATCAAGCAATGGTTTTAGAGAAGGACAAGAGCTCTTTAAAAAAATAAAGAAGGGATCTAACAGCTGCACTACATCAAATTAATTGTGCCATTAGGGACATAAAGCCAAAAAAGTGCACCAACCAGCTGGCATAGCAGCAGATTTTTTTGTAAGATGAGAACATGATTGAGCAGGAGGGGCCCCTGATCATCAGTCTGGACTCAAAGTGCTAGCAGGCCAAAGATTGAGCTTCTTTTCTTCTTTGTGAGTGCATTCCTTGTCGTTGGCGATGTGGGTCAAGAAGAATCATGAGTTCCTGCCCAGCCCAGTCATGATCACTTTACCAAACGAAGCAAGAGCAGCTGCTTGATTTTGATTCCCATGGGGCCCAAAATTTGACCCATAAAAATCCACCAGCTCATCATGATAGGGGACAATGAATTTATAGGACACATCAAGTAAAAAACAATACCAAATATTTTGATGACTGATTTTCCAGTTGAAAGCTTAAGGAGATCTTTGCAAAACCCCCAAAAAAGACACACGAACTTCACCTAAATTGACTGCTTAATAAGACATCAACATGAAACCGTCCATGCACTAAAACAAATTAAAGTGTAGCATAAAATCAAATGCTTGTTTCTCAATACTTCTCTATACAATCAGAGCATGTTTCATAGCAGCCTACATGCTACATACATTGAATATTTTTGTATTGGACAAGACAAGAAACAAGCAACATCCAATATTTAACCATTTGAGTTACTATGGGTAAAAAAGAATATTAGTTCATGAAATTTTGGTAGGAGATACACAAGCAGGATCACAAGTTTTTTCAAGATTGCTGTCAACAAATCTTCCCCTGCAATTAATCTAAACCTTTTAATAAGTTCTTCTATGGTCAAATTTTTCCTTTGGTTAAAAGAAAGGGCACCCAAACAAATTTTTGTAAGACAAGAGATGGTAAGTCAAAGCTAGATTAAAATTTGTAAATCCTTTTATACCTAGATGACCACAGTTGGGTTCCTCCAAGATGCATGAATAATTTATTCAGCAATATACTAGTTCAGCATCAATCGCCAAACTGATTTTTATTTACAGCACTAACACACACATAATTAGTTAAGTCCACAATGGGGCGCTTCACTAGAAAGTCTGAAAGTCAGGACAGGAATGCAGAAAGGTAAGAAATTTTGGGAATATTGAAGATAAGATGATAAAGGCTAATGATACAACTCCTGACCTAAGTCACCTGGGTGGGTGGAGTTTGAGCTCGCACCCGCACCGACGCGTTGCGGGTGCGCTCCAGGTGCGCACCCGCACGCACCCAAATCGCACCCGGAGAGAAAGCTGAGGTTGGATCTGGTTCCGGGTCGAAACCAGATCCAAACCAAGCAAACCAAGGCGTGTATGTGGTACGTTTGGATATGGTTCCGGGTCAAAATCAGATCCAAACCAAGTTGTCTCAAAAATTAACTTTTCTCACCCGTCGAGGTCTTCCACCATCGAATTACACAAATGATGAGCAAAAAGTTTATTATATGTTACTTTTTTCTTTAAGATTTTATAGATACAAGACTAAAAACCAAGTTCTTCTCACTCAAGTCAAAATTTTGAAGTTTTTGAGTCAAAATTTTGAAGTTTTTATGAAATGGTCTGGTAAGTGATAGAGTTTGGGTCTGGATTTGGATCTTGATCCAATTTGACTTATCCAAAACCAAAATTGTTATAGGAAATAACCCTTGTTACTGAAAAACGAAGCGCTTCGCCTCGTTCCTCCGACCCCAAACCTAACCTTCTTATTAAGAAAGAAAGGAATGAGAAAAATTACAATTTTGATTTTGATATTTAATAATTTTGTGGTTTAGAGATAATTTTGTTATATATATTATTATTATAAATTAATAATAATAATAATAAATAATCTTCCCGCACCGCCGCACCAATAAATTTTGAGATGTGCCGCGCCGGCACCGGCACCCCGCACTCTGGTGACATAGCTCCTGACATCACAATGGCATTCTCCATTATGTTAAATGAGGTTCGTTGATCTACAGGTAGTGATAGATGAGTTGTGGTCCTGTACTGCATATAATTAATACTAGACCAGGTCCACCAGACCCAAATTTTCTGCTCACAGAGAGAGAGAGGGCAAGAAGAAAATGGGCATGATCCATTGATAAATTCAAAGCTTAACATAAGGTAACACTTCAGTATTTGCAGAAAACAAAAGCATATAACAAAGGAAAGAAAGCAAGGGAAACACATAAAAAGATGAGACTAAGCAATAGTTACTATAAAGAGAGAAAGCAACATTATGTGCTTCTCAACTTTCTGGTTTCCTCTTTCCATTATTTAAAGACAAGAAAGTGGCCATAAATTGACAAGCCTTGGATGAGCCAAACCCCCTCTCTAATGAAAGATGCCTCTTGTTGGTGGTCCTCTTTCTTGTTATATTCAGCTGTAGGATTCAACCTATTTAAGATTCCATGGTTAAGTGGCCAACAAACACATGCTCTTGGAAAAATCGAGTTTCAGTAGAGATGGTCTAGACCAGCATAGTTAATCCCTTCTGTGTTTTCTTATAGCTAATTCAACCAAGAACATCAAGATTCACTCACCCAAGGCATCAACTTCATGTCATTATCTAATCAATTCCAAATCAAATGGTACTTCTTACCTAAGAACTTTAGAGTGACTAATATTGACAGAAATGAACAGTAAAGCAACAACGACCGAGGTGAATTAAATTTAGTTAAAAGTATGAAACTAAGTTCTTTACAATTCTTTACTGCATCTAGCTATAGGCATGATCCTACGCAAATCACATTGCAACAGCTGCAGAAACAAGCAATCGTTAATTTGGTGGAATTTAATATTGACAGAAATGAACAGAAAAGCGACAACAGCGAAGGTGAATTAAAAGCATGAAACTAAACTCTTTAGCATATCTACTATAGGCATAATCCTATACAAGTCACATGAATGTGGGTGCAGATGCAAGGATTCGTTAGTTCGGTATAATTTATGACAATGTTACTTCTGTATAAGGGGATGCAATGTGGCAGTGGAAAGTAAAGAACCCATGTGACATACCATGAATCCATGATCATCTTTTTCTGCAAAAAAACTTCCCATGAAGTACACAAATTGCAGAGAAAAAATATACAGCTTCATCATTTTTCTGTCACCAACTTAATGTGTTTCTAAAAATGCAATGCGCATGAAGTAAAGGGAAATATTATGAGCATGGCACATGGACCAGACCCTATGTCACAGGACAATCTATCAAATGGCTTATATAGATTGACATCATCAACCAGAAAGATACAATTCTGCAAAAAGGCACCAACATGCCGCAAGTTGATTGAATAAACAGATGCTTAGCCTTCATCGCAACCAAGTAAGTAATTATACTCTCTAGGACCTTAATGGCCCTTCCAATCAGCATTATTCTGTCTCCGTGCTATCAGATGAAGAATAGAATAAGCAACTAAAAATTATTTGCATCTTTTTGCACCTGAACTTCTAGTAGACGAGTTTTCTTTGAGGTTATTGAAAAGGTGGCAGTAAGATCTGCAGAACTTGAAAGCATCACCTTTATCCTTGTTTCAAAAATCAGGTTCTCTCAACATTGTCATATTGGAAGCGTGATTTATAGACTTCTATTTCATGGAGGAAACAAGAATGTTACTAGGATTTCTAACATTTTTCAAGTGAGCAACCAAGCTTTAGTGAATTAACAAAAAAAAAAAAAAAAATCAAGTTTCGAAAGAGATAGTTTTACAATCTATTTTCTTGCACACTTCAAGAACTAAATACAAATATTCCAACATGAATTTTTCTCTTAGTCATTCAATAGTTTAGAATCCTTCTGTGAAATATCTTTAGTATTTGATGCAATTAGTTTAGCAATCATGCACTTTGAGAACTCACCCATTGCTTTTAGCAATTCAAATGAATGGATTGCTCGGTCAAAAAGTGCAAGAAGGAAACCACTTTTCAAAACACGCCAACTCTTGTGCAAGTAAAAATAGAAAAATGCAGAATATCTACTTTGAATTAACCGACCAATTTTTTCATTTTAACGCCTGCTTCATACCTCGGTATGTGCAGAGGTAAACAAAGAACTACATGCTTTAACAAAGATAAACAGGGATAATAATGGACAACACTTTCTACACTTGGACAGAAGAACAAAATTAGGGGGGAGAGAGAGAGAGAGGGAGATGCGTAAAGGAAGAGAGCGAAGACATTCTGATCTCGATCAGATGCTGGCAAAGGAGAAAGGACAGTGGACAACGGAACGGAAGAGGAGTGATGTGAGTTGCAGCTGAACGCCCAAAATCACACAAAATCTCCTCAGAAAGTTGATCGCACAACGTGGCCACCCAAAATCACACAATGTGGCTGTGAGTTGCAGCGGTAATGTGAGTTGCAGATGAACCGCACAATATGCCCGAAGGAGGAGCGAATGAAGTTGATTGATCGTCGATGAAGAAGCAGGTCGACTGGCAGAACAGCACAGCGCCATCGGAAGAAGCCAGACAGAACGGTATTCGCACGGTCAATCAACGGCAAAACAGTGTTGGCGGGAGAAAGAACCTCGTTCACGGGAGAAAAGGGGAGGAGAGTACATATGGCACAGGGTTTTTTGCGCTGGAGGAAACCGGGTTGTGTCGCAACAAGGCTGCGTTAACATAGGCTTCCCCTTCTGTGACGCAAGCTTGTAGCGGTACTGAATGTTATACGTATATAAAGAAACTGTGTTCGGTGATGCGGCTCGCCATAAAAAAGAACCCCTAACATTTTATGACGCTGGCCATCTTCGTTACTAATTTTCACATACTTCCACCTTCCACCGTGCGGTGTTCACAGGAATGGGAGACTGTGAAGTATTTCTTCCAGCGTCATTATAAGTGATATTTCTTGGCGATCATCTTGTAGAATGCTTTATTTTTTATTACTTGTTTCATATGGGTACATCGCAATGATTTTGGAAATTTCCCTCTTCTTATCATTATCTTTCCGTAAAGGATAATTCTCACATTCGGCATGATTGCCTTCTTCAAGGATATTGATTTGCATTGAAAGTTTCCTCTCCCATCATCCTTAATTACCACCAGCTGGTTTCCAATAATACTGCATGCACCGACTTTTTCACAATGATCCATGAGTACTGCAGGGCTTTTGGAGAATAACATCCAGAATAAGTGCCGATTGATGAGTGCTGCAAGGTTTTTGGACTTGGTCGCTTTGAGTTGAAGAAGGTAAACAATTCAGTAACCTGAGGAGCGTCTATCTTAGCATAAGACGATGCAGGTCCTTAAATAACCCCAGCAGAAATAAACGGAAAAAACGATTCCTTTGAATGGCTAAAGTTTACTACACTAGATATTTGTGCCATCTATGCCAAAGAATATGTATTCTGTCATGCGTCAGTATGTATGAACTACTCTAATCAAGTGAAAAGGAATTTTGACTCCTTCGGTTTAGAATATAGCTCTGCTTTTTTAGCCTATCTAGCATAAGAAAATCGGTGTTTAGCTAACCAGTTATCATCAATCAATCGATCAGATTATTTTAGCATTTATGGCAGCAGCATCTAAAGGCAATGCTTTCCACAAAAGTGACCGAGCAAAGAAAAAGGTTTTTGACTTGCTTTTTCTTGTCGATGCTGTTCCTTGCTTTTAATTTGCAAGAGACCATCAAATTGATTGGAGCTTGTCCCGGACGTTCCTTTTAGAGCTTTTGTCTCTCTTTGTACAATACTAAATACGAGTCAAGAAAAAGTAGACAAATGGCGAAAAATAGACAAATGGACATAATGAAATGAAGGCCTTACTAAAGCAATTGACCCTTGAGAGAGCGAGATGGTAGGGTCATAAATGTCATTCTTGTCTGCTGCAAGAGTGACAAAGTTAAAAGAGGATATGACGATTTGAAAAGGGATCTCAATTATCCCGAAAGACATATCTCCATCATGATGATATGAACCCCTCATTTAACATAAACATACAAAGTGGAAATAGAAAAAAATGAAGCAGATATTAATTAATCATAGAATATTCCTGTTGATAGGACTCGCGTAGAGGAATGCCCTTCCAACAATTCTTAGGAGAAAAAACAAAAGGGGCATGGACGGATTTGTGGATTATAAATTTCTTTTCCAATAAATAGTGATCATTTTGCATCATTCATGGATAAATAACCAAAGTCACTAAGCTCACTCATGAGACCACTTGATGTGATAGATGGTTGAAAGAAAAATAAAGAAAAAAATTTCTCTCATGACAACTTCTCTCTCTCCCATTAGTCTCTCTAACTTTTGATGATTGTCTTATCCCTCTCTCCTTTCGTACACCTTGGCAGATTTTGACCTACCCTTTAACTGTTTTGGTCATAGCCTAAAAAGGCTAGGAATCAACACAACTACTCCAAGTAATTATTTACCAACCTCTCTTATAAGTTTCTTAAGATTCCTCACATTTTTTATACAAGACTAAACTTTTGGGGTGTTACAATATACCTTTCTTAAGGAATGCATATCCATGCATATGAGATCCCAAATCCAAGCATTGAACCAGCTCTGATATTACTGCAACATCCTGCACACTCACATATTGGGCTTAGGCCTCTAGTTCGATGAATCCTATCCTGCCCCCTAGTAGTTTCAATTCCAGCATAAAAGGTAATAGGAACCAAGAGATCTAGTTACTTAACAACTCTCTTTATAAGTCCTTCATGATTCTTCACAATCTTCTATATTGGACTAAATTTTTCAAAGTTGGTGTTTCAATCCATCTCCTTTAAGGCACATGCTGTCAGGTTTGAGTGTTGAACCGACTTTGATATCAAGTGTCACGACTCAGTTTGATAGATCCCAACATGCCTCCTAGCCATTTCAGTTCTAGCCTAAAAAGGGCTAGAAATAGGAGCAATAAATTACTTAACAACCCCCTTACAACAAATCAACCCCCTTATAAGTCTCTTAAGATTCTTTATAATCTTAGATACAAGATTAAACTTTTGGGTTGTTACATTCTTTCTCTCTCTTTATATATATATATATCTGCCTTTCTCACCCATGCGCTCAGGTGAAGCACCTAGCTCTCTCTCTCTCAACCTCTTTCTTTTCCTTTGGAACTTCTGACCTTTGCTAGAGAATTGTTGTTTCTGCTATTAGCTGTAATTTCATGTTTTCAATGTAAAGTTTGAGTTTCTCTACCGGATTGGATGGGTTACTTGTTCTAAGAAAATTGTGGTATTGCTATAGAAAACTTTGATATCACAAATTTAATCAAATTTGAACTAATTTCCACTAGTTTCTAAAGGCATGTGATCAAAATTCTAGCAGTGTTTAATAATTTTGGATGCAAAAATGTGAGTTATAAGGCTTCAAAATTTGGAAGTTTTGCTGTCAATCGATTGAGTGTCGAGCTAAAGCCAAGAATAAAAAAAAAATAATTGAAAAAGGTTGATCGACACATTTGAGCAAAGAATGTGTGCATGTCTTTGCTAAGCTTTTTGTTTCTTAACAATCAACTTCTTTCTTCAAATTCTAACATAAATCCACATTTTTATTATTACTTATGTTGTTATTTTTTTGTTGCTTTCCTTTTGTGGTTAGACCACTCACTCGACAGAAGCATATTGCCCAAGACTAGAAGTATTGTTTCTACTATCAAGAAAGTGCAATTTTAAGTTGTTTAATTGCTTATTTTATTTGTTTGTAGAAATGTCTATGTTGTTGTTTATATCAGAGAATTGTGAAAATGTGTCTATTTTTCATATGTTTATTGTTTTGGAGAATGGTCTTAGAGGAGTAAAAGCAGCTTCCACATGATATTCTAGAACACATAGCCTGCAACAATGTTATTCAAATCAATTTTGGCATCAAATTAAGCAGGTTGAATTTGAGTAACTTCATGTGAATTTGGTTTGAATATATATATATATATACATATATATATATATTAGAAAGGAAAATTTTGAAAATTCAAATAATAATAAACAAATTAGTGAACTATGAATAACCCATTGAATCAAAGTGATTTGCCATAAGCTATGAACGATGATTAACTCAAGCTGAATATGTTTTTCTAACATGTTTTTGTGCTTATATACTTGTTATTTTAGTAGTTGTTTTCAACTTTGATATTATTTTTGTGAATATTATATACTTCATAGTTTTGGTCCTAATGCTTACACTTTTATATTTTTTGGTTCGCTTTCTATGCTACATAGGCTTAGCACTTCACTTCACCTATTCACATTTAATAACATTGCTTATAACCGATTGAACCTGCCCCACTTGGGTGACAAGCATTTAGGAACCAAGACCACTAGATCTCATTAGGAAACCAAGTGACAATTTACCCCTGAGCCTTAGAACTCCTATAAAACTATCAGAATTGTCCAAAACAAGTCTAATTAGAAGAAGCCTTTGCTCTATGAGCCTTTAGGAGCAGATAGGAATGACTCACTTTAGCTTAAGCGAACTCAACTCAAGTCAGCTCAGCTTAGCTCACTAAACCCAATCGCACAGCAAATTTAGAACCTTTGATACCTTGAACTTAGAGCTCACTTGGAACAAGTCAATCTCAGAGAACTTAGCTTGAATCTAGCTCATCTTGACCTACATATGCTATAACGCCAGCTCTAGCCTAGTGCATACATTCACTATCTTTCTCACTCTTGCCTAAGCTTGGTTTGAGTTCAATTCACTTCCAACCAAGCTATGTCAGCTCAAATTGAGCTAAGATCAAGCACATCACCATCAGATCTATCTCTTTTCACATTTAGATTTCGTAAAATTCACTTAGAATAAGTTCAATTTAGTTCTAACGAACTTCTAATGTAGTTATCTAGTTTGAACGGAAAATGAACTCCGCTGAACTGAAGTGAACTTGGTTCAAACTCTTAAAAACGGATCTAGCATGTTTAACTCCATATTCCTTCAAAAGCGCACCGGTTCATTCACTTCACCTTTAGTTCATTCCAATTAGAAAGCAATGCAAACTACATCAAAGTAGACTTTGATTTCACTTCTTCTGAACTGATTTGAGATCAAATTTTCTTGGGATCTATGCTGAATTTTTCATGTAAATATGTTTACATTGAACTTGATCTTATGTTTATAAGTTCATAACACATAAATCTTGTACTTGATCAAACTTCCCACTTTTACCGCTCATGTAGTACCCCTTAACAAGGGCAAAACTGACAATTCACTTCA
The DNA here is from genome assembly GCA_011799765.1 of Nymphaea thermarum. Classification (NCBI taxonomy): domain Eukaryota; kingdom Viridiplantae; phylum Streptophyta; class Magnoliopsida; order Nymphaeales; family Nymphaeaceae; genus Nymphaea; species Nymphaea thermarum. The sequence continues at coordinate 521 of JAANDH010001881.1, read as the reverse complement.
TGCACCACATTTTCAACATAAACTTAAGTTGTATGGGCCATACACTTAAGTTTATCCTAGGGGTGGGTATCGGGCCGGAACGGGCCGGCCCGTCGGGCCTGAAGCCCGGGCCCGGGCAGGTCCACCATAAATCTGGCCCGGCCCGGCCCATGATGGGCCGGGCCGGGCCGGGCTGGGCTTTATGACCAAATTAACAGATAAGATACTAAGATAGCTCATAGCAGATCTAAATTCCAAACTTTTATAGCAGATCAAAACATAATCAAAACAGAAATAACATAACATAATCAAAATAGAAATAACATGATTTCCTTCAACCTTGTATAGCAGATCTTCAAAAGCTGAATCTAAAAAAACCAATTCAATCATTCACAAGAGCAAGACAATAAGACCTCAGATTCCAAACTGGTAGTGGCTGATTATAGACAGAACACCATCTATGTCTGTTTCATAAACAACACATTCACAAGGATTAAATAGCCGCACACAAGAGGAATCAACGATATATCCTCAATTACACA
>JAANDH010001880.1:2198-27537 GCA_011799765.1 Nymphaea thermarum | reverse complement strand
GACCCAATATTGGAATCAAGCTTGATGGTCTACAATCTCAATCTCTTTTTCAAAAAAACTTTTCTTTCTTATGTATAATAATTATAACAACAAAAATCTTAGATGTATGTTGTGGTAGGAATGACTTTAGATGAATGTTGTGGTAGGAATGTTTTACATTATTCCAATCATATAGGACAAACGCATCCATGCATTCTCACCCACTTTATTTCACTTATGATCACAAGCACCTCTCCAAAAGAACTTAAGCAAGAGGGGATGGAGCTCTAACTAGGTGGTAATCGAATTAGAGCAAAATCTCAAACCTACTTAAAGTCTTTAGAGAACACTAAAGTGATTTCAAGATTTCACAAACTTTTCAAATGATATTTACTAATTTCACTTTTTTCTCAAAATACTTCACATTTTCAAGCAACTCTTCAAGAGTCTTTTCAAAAGTTTGAAACATCAAATTTTCAATATTTTCTACACCGCATATAGAATCAAAAAGATGTTTAAGTTAAAACGAAATGCATCAATGATAAACATAGCCCTTGGGTTGATTACCCCCGGGAACGGTCGACCCTCGTACCGACGGGCGAGTCCCTTTCTTTCCTATTTTAAAACAAAACCTTATTTTTCTGGAGCACTCCAAAACCAATGAAAATTTTGGGATGCAAACAGCACCCAATAGATTTTAAGTCTTACTTCACAACTTATATCTGTTAACGCACAAGCTGCTGGTAGTTACAGCTGTCCATTGCATGAGGATTATGCCAATCCAACAAATGAAGAAGATCATGACAAATCCAGCGAAAAGGCAACTATACCCAATGGATTGGACGAAATCAATCAAGATCACAAGGTAATTGAAGGAAATCATGAAGATCGTGACAAATCCAGCAAAAAGGAAACTATACTTGTTAAATCTGAAGAAATCAATCAAGATCACAGAGGCATGAATCCAGGCAACAAAAGTGGCAACGATTTATCATCAAGAGTAAAGGAAAGTAGTAACGCCCCTTTATCAAAAGAGAAAGAAAGGATTATAGAAACAAGAAAATCAAGGAACGATTGCTTTAAATCTGTAATCAATCCTTTCTACAATGATGTATAAATTCTCATATTAAGGGAACCTCACATCGTCGTCTAAAGTGTGTGAGAGATAGTGGACGTAGGATTTTATTCTGAACCACTTTAAAATTTCTAGTCTTGCATCTTTTTCTTTATGGTATCAGAGCCATCTCCGTAAGGACTATCGTCGTTTCCATGGCCTCCAATGCATCCTCTTCAACCGGAACTTCTCCTTCGTTTGTCATGGCAGCTAAGTTCCATATCCTTCCAACGTTAATGTTGTAAACTTTGTTTCTATCAAACTCTCCCACAAGAATTACTTGCTTTGGAAGACCCAAATGCTTGGACTCATTGAAAGCCAAGACATGATGGGATTTATAGAGGGACAAATCTCCATACCGACCTCCACCATTGAAATTGTTGAAAATGGTGAGGCCTGTTCTGTCCCAAATCTTGAATTTCTAGCCTGGAAAAAATCTGACCGACTCCTCAGAGGATGGATCACTAGATCGCTCTCTGAAGAAGTGTTGGGTCTTGTGGTCGGGCTCCAAACTTCTTTCGAAGTCTGGACTGCTCTTTTAAAGGTCTTTGCTAGAGAATCCAAAGACCGAGAATTTTTGCTAACCAGAAAATTGCAGATGTTTCAAAAGCTAGAGAAAACTGTTACTGAGTACAGACGTTTCAAAAGCAAGAGAAAACTGTTACTGAGTATGTAACAGGTTTCAAAACCATATGTGATGAATTGACAGCCATTGGTAAACCTCTATCAGACCAAGATAAAGTTTATTGACTCATAAATGGGCTTGGATCAGGTTATGAATCTTTTATGACGTCGATACTTCGGCCTCCTATTCCTGCATACATTGATGTTCTCTCTTTGTTTGAAAGCCATGACAACATGAAACACATCCATGGGTTTCAACTTATTCATAATGCTGCTTTCATAAGCCAGCAAGTTCCAGCTCAACCGTCCTACTCTCACAACTACAGAGGACATGCGCAGTATACCAGAAAAAACAGCAACTCTCGCTTCAACTCGCGAGGACGTGGCTTCCCTCCTGCCTCTCAATCTCAGTCCACCAATGCTACAACCAACACCAATCGGAGTACCACTCAGCCTTCAGTGAAAACAGCATGTCAAATCTGTGGTCTGAGTAATCACACGGCCTTCAAATGCTACCACAGATTCAATCAGGCGTATCAACCCGAAGATCTTCCACAAATCTTTTCCACTGTTCAAGTTGCCGATCCTAATAATACAGACTGGTATCCAGACACAGGCGTAACTTCTCATGTTACAGATGATCCAGGTACTCTCAAGCATCCCTTTTAATATCATGGAACTGATTCAGTTATGGTTGGAAATGGGCAGCATTTACCAATAACCCATATTGGATCTACTAACCTTGATCTTGGAAATACGACTCTTCCTCTTGATAATGTGCTGGTTGTTCCTACAATAAAGAAAAATCTTATTTTTGTGAGTCAGCTTACATCATCTATGCCATACGTCTTTGAGTTTACATCTGATTCTTTTGTGATTAAGGACAAGGAAACCAACCAGACGATTGCCAAGGGAGCTAGAAAGGGAGATTTGTATGCGCTCAAGACCAGACCTAAGAAAGTATTTTTTTCTGATCGTTTCAGGACAGCAACCTCCGAGATTTGGCACAGTCGGCTTGGGCATCCATCAGCTAAGATCATTGACTTTTTGTCATCCACGGGTAGAATAAATGTAGTAGCAAAAATGTCTATGTTTTCCATTTGTCAAAGTTGTCAATTGGGCAAAGCAACATGCTTGCCTTTTCTTCCATTAGATGATGAATATTATGAACCTTTTGAAAAAATTCATTGTGATCTTTGGGGACCGGCACCGGTTGATTCATGTCAAAAGTTTCGATATTATGTACTCTTTGTTGATCATCATTCCCGCTACTCTTGGATCTACCCATTGAAGGCTAAGTCTGATTTTTTTGCAAAGTTTATGGAGTTTCATAAGATGGTGAGTACTCAATTTGGAAGATCTGTTAAAACTTTTCAAAGTGATGAAGGTGGTGAATTTAATAGCAATATCTTTCTCTCTTATCTAAGAGAATGTGGAATCAAACATCTCAAGGCCTGCCCTAAAACACCGGAGCAGAATGGGTTAGTGGAACGGAAACACAGGTCAGTTACTGAACTTGGATTAACTCTATTGTTTCATAGTAATGTTCCAGCTAAACATTGGGTAGAAGCCTTTACTACTGCTGTGTGGCTCATAAACTGACTGTCGACTTCCACTTTCCAAATGCTAAGTCCATATGAAAGGCTTCTTCATAAACCTCCCGACTATTCTAGCCTAAAGACCTTTGGGTGTAGATGTTTTCCCTACATCAAGAGCTACAACAAACATAAATTTGAACCCAAATCCTTACCATGTGTTTTCATGGGATATAGTGACCAACACAAAGGATATCGCTGCCTTTATCCCTTGACAAATTGGGTATATATTTCAAGACATGTGGTGTTTGATGAAAAGTGTTTTCCCTTCAAAGAAGGATTGGCTAGCACACAACCGAATTTTGCTCATGATCTAGTATCTTTCTCTCCGGTCGCTATTCAACCTAATCAGCCCTCTCTCATCGAAGTGAACCCTCATGACATTGCCAGACTACATAATAGTGAACCAGATCCCTCTCTTTGTACCTCTACTACACCATCGCCACCTAGCTCGCCACCTCATTCTTCACCATCACCACCAACACCTAGCTCGCCACCTCTTTCTTCACCATCACCACCAACACCTAGCTCACCACCTAACTTGCCACCTCTTCCCTCACCATCACCACCGAGTCCTTCTTCTCCCATTCCATCTCATGCCTTGCCAAATACCATGACCAGACCGTCTCACCCTATGGTCACACGTTCTCAACATGGTATTGTCAAACCCAATCCCAAATACATATTAACCACCATTGTTTCCGCTGAACCTAAACACTTTTCAACTGCTCTCAAACATCCCGGCTGGAGGCGTGCTATGGAAGATGAAATGACAGCTTTGATTGCAAATGATACTTGGACCTTGGTACCCCGTGATCCCTCCATGCATATTATTGGTAGTCGATGGGTTTATAAAACAAAATTGAATAGTGAAGGACAGATTGACAGACTTAAGGCACGACTGGTTGCACAAGGCTATACTCAAATTGAAGGCGTGGATTTTCTTGAAACCTTCTCTCCAGTTGTTAAACCAGCAACTATTCGGATCATTCTTTCTATTGCTCACATGAATGACTGGTCTCTTAAACAACTTGATGTCAAAAATGCCTTTTTGAATGGATATTTGACTGAAACTGTTTTTATTGAGCAACCTCCAGCTTTCACAGATGCACAATTTCCTCAACATGTTTGCAAATTAAATCGTGCTCTATATGGTCTCAAACAGGCCCCACGAGCTTGGTATGATCGCTTTGCTCAGTTTTTATTCTCTCACAACTTTCAAGCCAGTTCTGCAGATCCATCGTTATTTGTGAGACTCCAACAATCTACTGTTACCGTCCTTCTCTTATATGTGGATGATATCATTCTCACTGGCAGCAGTCCAACTTTTCTTGCATCCTTTCAAGATGAACTATCTCGTACCTTTGCTATGACTGATCTTGGGGACTTAAACTACTTCCTTGACATTCAAGTCCAACACACTGCTTTCGGACTGTTTCTCAATCAGCAACGCTATGCTATGGACATCCTAGATCGTGCTCAGATGCAATCATGCCGCTCCACTGTTACGCCGATAGTTACTAATGTCGGTACCAACAACATTGTAGAAGAAGAAGCATATCCCAATGCTACAATGTATCGCAGTCTTGTTGGAGCTCTGCAATATCTTACTTTCACTCGACCAGACATCACTTATGTTGTTAACTACATGTCACAGTTTATGCATGCTCCTTCCTTGCAACATTTTTAGTTGCTGAAACGTATTCTTCGCTATATTCAGGGCACTATTTCTCTTGGAATGCATTTTTTTAAGCCCAACAAATTATCAATCTGCGCTTATTCTGATGCAGATTGGGCTGGCTGCCCCTCCACTCGTCGTTCTACTACTGGCTACTGCACGTTTCTTGGCCCCAATTGTATTTCTTGGGCGCCTAAAAAACAACAAAGTGTTGCGAGATCCTCTTGTGAAGCCGAATACCGTGCCCTTGCAACGGCTGCAGAAGAGCTCACTTGGATAACATTTATTCTTAGAGATCTTGGACTGTTTCATTCTCAACCCCCTTTGTTATTATGTGACAATGTTCCAGCCCTGCAATCCACCATCCAAACAGCACATCACTCCCGGATGAAGCATATTGAACTTGATTTTCATTTCGTTCGAGAAAAGGTGGCTCTTGGATGCTTAGTTACTCAATATATTTCGTCCACTCATCAGCTAGCTGATATGTTTACAAAGCCTCTTCCTCATCATCAGTTGATAGCTCTAAGCCACAATCTCGGCCTTCGCCACAATCTACGCTCGAGATTGAATGGGGATGTTAACGCACAAGCTGCTGGTAGTTACAGCTGTCCATCGCATGAGGATTATGCCAATCCAACAAATGAAGAAGATCATGACAAATCCAGCGAAAAGGCAACTATACCCGCTGGATTGGATGAAATTAATCAAGATCACAAGGTAATTGAAGGAAATCATGAAGATCGTGACAAATCCAGCAAAAAGGAAACTATACTTGTTAAATCTGAAGAAATCAATCAAGATCACAGAGGCACGAATCCAGGCAAGAAAAGTGGCAACGATTTATCATCAAGAGTAAAGGAAAGCAGTAACGCCCCTTTATCAAAAGAGAAAGAAAGGATTATAGAAACAAGAAAATCAAGGAAGAATTGCTTTAAATCTGTAATCAATCCTTTCTACAATGATGTATAAATTCTCTTATTAAGGGAACCTCACATCGTCGTCTAAGGTGTGTGAGACATAATGGACGTAGGATTTTATTCCAAACCACTTTAAAATTTCTAGTCTTGCATCTTTTTCTTTAATATCAACCTTAAAAATATGGAGAGAGAGAAAAACTCACTCTATAACTTACTTATATCTACCTTAAAATTATAAAGAGAGAGAAAGAGAGATAGAGATTTACTCTTGAAGGACATAATGAACTTAAAACAAAAAACAAAGATAAAGTAGCAATAGCAAATGGTAGTAGATGCCCCGTTGGGTCTGGCGTGCTTGTTGTCACAGGTTAGAGGAAAAGATAAAGTACATAAAGAATGTCACCAAACCTTTAGCGACATATAGAGCAGATGACACTGATGCTTTCACTAAGTGCAAAGTCAGTAAAAATTTGACTTTTGCTGTTGTTAGATGTATCCTTTAGTGACTCTAAGTCTGCATCACTGAAAGTTTAATACTTTTAACATGACTGTCACTGAAAACTGAGTTGTGATGCAATGTCAATCTATACAGTGAATATGATCACCGCTATAGGTTTCTTAAACTATAAAGAACACTTGCACAGCTTAAATCTGACAACTATAAGAAAAATGGGAAAGAAGAAAAGAAAAACAAGAATTGGAACAAATGAACTAAGAGTGAGGTTTTATTTTCTTTATTATCATAAATGTGATGCTAAATCTCTCTTTTTCAAACAGCTTATAAGTCTTTGGTAACTCAGAGGTCATTTGAAATCGCTAGAACGCCTGTTCTATTTTTCTCGCAGGCAATGCAAATGTCAAACATGGAACAGGCAGACAGGCTGGATGTAGAACGGAGGGTATAAAGGCTGGACATGAAGAACGTAGTGTTCTATCCTTAAAACCATCAAAACAGAAAACACCATTAATATGACAGACAAGCCAATGGTGGTAGACAGACGCATGTAAAACATCATCACAGCATCATAGCATCATGTAATCATGTAATCAACCACTATCACCCCTTCAAAGCCTAACTACTTCAAAGCCAAAACAGAAAACTACCCTTGCCAAAAACATCCAGAATGCTTATCATAGCATCATGTAATCAACCACTATCACCCCTTCCATCTCTTTCCCCATACTTCATAATGATCTTACCCACTTCCACCACTGGAAACTTCAACTGCAGAACTATATCTCACTTGTATTGATGAAAAGCATGCCACTTAGGTGCAATCTGCCTTTTCCTTTCAATCATTTCTTTTAGACGTTTCCTCCAAACAGAATTGTTAGAGCATATGTACTTGCTACCTGTAGAGAAGTTAGTGCTACTCAGCAAGTCCATTAAAATATGCATCTCAGCATCTTGACCTCCCATCATCACCTCCACCACTGGCATCATCCACACACTTGAGGCACACAGTTCATTCTAAGGTTGAGAACATAGAGCTGCTGCCCTACCTCATCTTCAGTAATTGCAGTATCACATGCAATTCCTTTGCTCAGCCAAACTCCAAGCACCAGAGTAATTGCAGTATCACGGTCTTCTGCTCAGTGGAACAGTTATCGAACGACCTTTGAGTGTATTTAGTCACTTTATCTCATTATGTTGGCAAGTATTTTTGTAGTGTATGCTAATAATTGAGAATCATGAAACAGGCTAATCGAAACCCTTTTAGTATGGACCCACATGGTAAACAATGTGAAATCATGCAAAAATGAAAATTTGAGATCTTCGATGTGTATCCAAAACCTCGGATTTCAGGTTCCATTTTTTTAGGAGAAGGATCTGACCTCTGACCTCAAGTACATCAAACAACTGACCATATTTTTCAGCTTAGGCTTTTCAACTATTTAATTGCATATGAATATACCTGGACATTACACTAGGCTTGAGTTGTAAAAATGACCTTCTGACCAAGATTTGCGGAAAATTTATCGGGCCAAGGCGGACAGGGACATGAGGCTCATCAGGACCTCAGTAAATGTTCTTATGTCTACAAGGATTTCTAAGATTGTTCTTACATATACAAACTTGTTTTTTTTTTTTTTAGCGACCATACATCGTGTGGAGCCTAGTCATAAATATGACCCTCAGTCTAAAATTAACCAGGTCCAGCCTGGTCGGATAACTAGCCAATTAGGAAAACTGGTTGCATTCGGGCCCGACAAGGCATTGGGATTGCTGGACGAGTTATGCCGGGTCCGGCACCGGACCTTACAAACAAATCTTCATTTGAGAAATGTGCAGTTTAATATTCGTGTATGGGTGTGCCCTAATAAAACTTTGGTGCACATATTTTGGTTTTAATGAATTTTTACATTTTTTGTTCTTGTTTTGTTTTTTAATATATTCTGCTAGTGTTTCACCTTCCTGCTTAGATCTTATATTTACTCAAGACCCTTTGGATTAGGGATGTCAATAATTCTGATTAGAATTCAATATCTAATTGAACCACTTCTAAAACTTAGATATGGAAAAAGATTTAGCATCAGACTAAAAAATCTGTTTATGTTTGGATTTTAGGAAATGACATCCAATAGAATTCATATTTAAATAAATAATACATCAGGTTTGAACCAGATTTAATTAAATAATATCCCATATCCAATGTCCATATTTGAAAGTCCGTTCGTAACATATCATAATGTTGTTTGGAATTAATTTTAGACTTTTCTCATTTGTATTAAAACCTAAAATCAAATCCAAAAAAGCGGATATAGTGAACAGTACATAGGGTTTAAATCAGTTCATGACATCCCCACTCTAAACATGAAATTTGTAGTCTTTTATGCCCATGGTGAATTGACCCTAAAGTTATACCCAAGGTATGATAGAACATCACATGGATTTGATCAGTTCTGAGATGCAAGGCTATCAAACACCTTGTTCAGGTAGTTTTAAATCCGAACATGTTTTTAACATTTGGCCAATTATATGGTCTGTTTGCGCCTACATTTAAGAGAAAGCATTAGGCATCCCCTTGTTTTATTGTGGAATCTTTACGGTGGGTATTTGACCTAATTGGGTGTCTAGCGGGCCTAGGGTTAACAGTTTGTGTGTGTGTGTGTGTCTATATATATATATATATATATATATATATATATATATATATATATATATATATATATATATATATATATATATATATATATATATATATATATATATATATATATATATATATATATATATATATATATATATTTTTTTTTTTATATATAGTGTGTGTGTGTGTGTGTGTGTATATATATATATATATATATATATATATATATATATATATATATATATATATATATATATATATATATATATATATATATATATATATATATATATATATATATATATATATATATATATATATATATATATAATTTATTTTTTACAGACAGTTTGTGTGTGTGTGTGTGTGTCTATATATATATATATATATATATATATATATATATATAATTTATTTTTTACAGGTTCCTTAATACTTTTAAAAAATCTATGAAATAAAAAATTAGATACTTTTGCTAATAATATAAAAAAGCCTTTAGGTGCAATTTTTTTCAATAGTAGTTTCTAATATTACAAAATTGTATTCTTACCATTTAAGCAAAGTGTGGCTTTGAGTCTTTGATCAAGAATAAAAAAAAAATTATTTCTTCAATTTTAAAAATGTAAGCTGGGAAGAATTTCAATGAAATCCTATAATAATCAGACGGCATTTTGATAAATATTCCTTTTATCCTAGAATGTAACCTGGCCTCCTCCATTTGGTCCTCCTCCTTCTGATCATATACTTTTGGTGAATTCTTCTCCTATGTGCTCATTCGATCCAGATCATAAAACAAACTTCATAAAATTCGTGTTTGCCAGGATCTCACTATTCTCTTCTTTTCACTTGAAGTAGTTCACGAAATCATGGTCATGTTTGTCTATATTTTCATCTGAGATCATCAACTCAACTATTGCATTTAATGATAATAAAAATGAAGTTTAACAGCTCAAGGAGCAATATTGGATGTATGACTACTATACAATGAAATGCTCCCCATCATCAATCATATGGACGAGTTAGAGGGTTAGCCCGCCACTTGGGTGAGAACTGAAGCTCCCACTTTCCCCTTGCTCTCAGGGTCGAGAACTGTGTCAGTATTAGGTGTTGAGATCTCCACATGTTTCAACTTGCACATATGACTTACCCCACTTAAGGAATAAAAGCATAGTCCCTTGTGGATTGAAACTTTAGACACCCCACCGTCAACAACCCAAGTCCACCCATTTGGGCTATACCCCTCAAAACAAACCATTATCAATCCTAAGGTCGATGGTTGTGGCCTTCTGTGGATATAGGTAGTTTAAACGTAACATAGCCATGTTTAATTGTTTCTCGTTCATGTCCATTATTTTTTGAACATGACATCAAAGAAAATTTAATTTTTCAAAGAGATCTTATCCAAGGATGACCTGGAGGAAATCAAGGATATAAGAGCAACCAGTCAATTATCTTCATTCCCTCCTTCTTCAAGGGTAGATAGCTGTTCCAATGTGCTTGAGATTCAATCTCAACCGTCCATTGAGTTTAATTTCTGTTTCATGATTAAGCCACGAGACTCAAATGATGCTAGGGTTTAAATGGCCCCCAACCTTATATATACACATATATATATATATATATATATAAACTTTAAAAAATCTTTGACCCGAATAAAAATTTTGAAAAATTATAGTTTAATATCAAAATTTTGAAACTGTAATTCGATCTCCTTAATGAAAAAATTCTCTTCTCCTTGGTGGTAAGTGGAAGCATGACCACATGGCATTGGTTTGGTCTTCAATGACTTATATAACAAGAAGAGGAAAGGAGAAAAGGAGGAACCCCATGCAAAATCCTAATCTAAAGGTTCCTCTCATGGCCAGCAAATGAAGGTGTCCAAAATGGAAGAAGAAGAACAAACAATCAAAGTTGAGAAAATCCACAAGAAAATGGGAAGAAGAAGAAGAGACAAATCAAAGTCACCCAAAAATAAAAAAGAAGCAAAATTCTCTTTCCTGTTTTCTGTTTGTCGCAGGACAAGAACACATCGACATGGTTGTCACGGTGAATCATACTTTTAATTGCTTGTGGATTTTGGCGACTTTGATTTGTTTCTCTTCTTCTTCCTCTTCTTTTCAATCTTTTGTGGCGGATTTTCTCAACTCTGATTTGTTTCGTCTTCTTCTTCTTCCATTTCGGACACCTTTCTTTTCGCTTTGCAAAGTGCACCTAATAAAATGAATTCTTCTTCGTTCGGATGGTCAAGATGAAAACAACAATTAGATTAGGATTTTGGATGGGTCTTCTTTTTTTTTCCTCTTCTTGTTTTATAAGTCGATTGAAAACCAAAACAATGGCATATGGTCATGCAGGTTGAGTAGAACATCCATTCATTGTCATTATATATTAAATTAGGGCTGTTCATGATATATATATATATATATATATTGAGAGAGAGAGAGAGAGAGAGAGAAGGAGAGAGGAAATTTGAACCTCTAGCTTTTCAGGGTCACCCAGCCATCTAGACAGGGTCGCCTAATCCAAGATGATGGATGCTTACAATTAAAAAAAAAGGAAAAAAAAGGTCATGTGTATTTTCATTTTCTAGTCATGGTCCCGAAACAATGTCTCTAATGAAATGGCTTTTGGTAAGTTTCTTTGAACCAAAATTGTGACATAGAGCTGGCTACTGAACCCACTTTGAATTGACAAATTATTTTTTAACATCAGGGTTTGCTTTTTTTTTTTTTAATATGCGGATACAAGGGAGCTAGTTTCGGCAGTGGCCCACTCCAGATGATCAAAAGTTCCATTACAAGAACTGGAAATTTCATTATGATGTCATAAAAATTACGTGGGGTGCCCTCATCAGACCTGTACTGTTAAGTTGAGTACTGCTTAGCCAAAAAATCTTAAGGGGCGGAGCTAGGGGAGGTAGCAGGGTTATTGACTCCCCATAAAATTTTCAAAAAAAAATTGCATCTAAATTGTATATAATTTTAAAAAATTATATCTCAACCCCCGTTAAAATTTTAAAGTTTCATATAAAATTTATGGCCCTGCCCCAGAAGGTGAGGATGGAAAAGTCTGGTTAAGTAATGGCAAGTGCTATCTGCAAAACTTACATAAGCTGCTGAGTTTATCACCCCAATGTGGAGAAAATTGGGATCTGCAAGCCATTCTTATTGCTGCAAGGTCTTCTCATATCCTAGATAAACTCGGCACCTTGTGTAAGTCTTACAAGTAGCAGTCCCCATTAACCAGACCTTCCCACCCTCGCCATTCTGCCCAACAGCTTGCCGATCTCTGAGGCTACTTCTTCAAAAGGACCTTCCCACCACGGTGGAAGCAGGTGTTGGTAACTGTGGGTAATATCCTACACAGACCCCCAAAAAAAATTCTTTTTTTCAAATTAATATTACAGGAAAATTTATACCATTCATGACTGGTGCCCCTTAAAAATTTAAAATTTTATTATTAATACCCCTTAGCCAGAATGTTCTGGCTCTGCCTTGCTTCCCACCCTCACCATGGCTGCCCAACAGCTTGCCCACCTCGGAGACCTCATCTCCAAAGGAAATCCTAGGTAAATGTCAAATGGTTTGTTGTCAATTTAAAGTGGGAACAGTGGGTATGTCCTATGTCAAAATTTTGGTTTAGAAAACATACCAAAGTCCGTCCGTTTTTTAAGAGAGACTTATTAAAATGAGTAGCGAGAGACCTAACTTATTCATGTTCATACTATTCATGTTGACGTGACGTGCTTCATCATTTGTTCTTAATCAAGTTGTTTAATTACAAACACTATACAAGAATGGGAAGTAACATAGTTAAAAACACACATGAACATCAATATTTGAAATAGAAATATGAGCTAATGACAAAGTTTTAAGCATGTGTACACTGTACAGTAGTTTAATCACATGAAATAGGACAACAAAATCTGCTAATAGTAATTCAAGAAGAGAGACTGGAAGGTCACAACTTATAACTAAATCAATAAAGAAGACAAACTGCTATCCTTGAAAAGGAAAAGGACAAAGTAAATCTAAATATCGCACTAGATTAAAAAAAAAAGTTGTGGGAACAATATTAGAGGACCATCTATCCAACATAGACTCCTCTAATTGAGGGATAGATAGTCTTTTGGATAGGCGATGCTTGAAGTTCATCTGTTTCAACGTTCATTAGCCGGGCGGGGACGGAAAAAATTCATTCTTTGTCGAAGGCCTTGTTCTAACGTGACATGACCTTCAAGTTCAGATTGACATCAAATTACTTGAAAAGTGATAGGAACTACAAACTTTCATAGCTGTAAGAATATAGTCGATAATGTGTGTCTGTATATATACACACACACACATTGTTACTGCCGGCTGCTTATTCTTGATTTGCTACATGCAACTCTTGATGCCCTGTTGGTCGTGGCTCATTTCAGCTTGGTGGCGCATTTGGGAAGAGCGCAACAACAGAGTCTTCAGGGACACCTTCTCTTCGCCAGATTCTGTGGCTCGTATTGTGCAAGGGGATGTCCAGTTCGCTATTCGGTTGAAGCGCCGAGGTCCGCCTGCGGCTAGGTGACTGTGCCGCGCCGGTTTTTTCCCCCCACTCTCTCTTATATTTCTCTGTATTGTATTGTATATTTCTTCTTACTGATTCTGTTTTTGCAGTTTGTTTTTTGCGGATGTATTTCGGGGACCTCTTGTCCCCAAATTTTGTTATATATTCCCATTTTATCGGCTTGATGCCCTGTTTCCCTCTCTCTCTCTTCCTGTGTTGAGAGTTGCTAGTTGTTGGCTAATGTGATACCATTTTTGCGCCCCCACCCTCTTCCTCTTCCGCTCCCTTCTCGTCTCTCTCTCTCTCCCATGTTTCCTTTCATTTTTTAGTAGTTTAGATAGACAAAACAATAAATTAAACTATTGGTGATTGTCTTTGTCGTCGCCAATAACCTTATTGGCAAAAGCTCTGACTCTAGTGCTTAAGCAATGGCTGTTGTTGCCCTTTATAGCAATACAATATGCTTTTTGCTTCATTAGAGGTGAGAACAAGAAAAGAAGAGTGAACGAAACCATAGAGAGACCACACCAAGAAAGCCAAATGCTTAACCAAAAAGAAAAATGCTCCATTTTTTTCATCTGTTCTTCCCCCTCTTCTCTACTTTGTTCCTACAAAGGGAGGAAAAACACGATCACCATAATGATAATGATCATCATGATGGTGAAGTTGGTGGTTGGGACTTAGAGTTGACAGTCCAATCGATTTGACAGTTTAGCATTAACATCATCACCATCATAATCATCATTACTATCTTAGTGATCAAGCTTGTCTTCCCTTGTTTCTACAAAAGAAATAATTGGAGGAGGACCAGGGGAGGAAAATGAGACATTTTTCATCTCCCTGGTTTACCATTTCACATTCTTGGTGCACTCTCTCTATGGTATGGTTCTCTCTCCTTCTCTTTTTGGGGTTTACCTTTGTTTTCCTACATTTCATGTTTGAAATGCTTTTCACCTACAGTTATGGTTTTTTCTCTCTGATATTTGATCATTTTGGTGTTTATTTTTTTGCATATTCTTCCTCCTCTTCTCTTCTTTGTTTCTACAAAAGAAGGAAAAACACGATCAGCATAATGATAATGATGATCATTACAGTGAAATTGGAGGTTGGGACTTGGAGTTGACTATCCAATGAAGTTGACAGTTTAGCATTAGACTATCAACTATGAGAGCCAAAGAATACCATCACTGTCATCATCATCATCATTATCTTGGTGAACAAGCTTTGCTTCCCTTTGTTTTTACAAATAAAAGAATTGGAGGAGGTCAAAAGGAGGGAAAGGAAACATTTATGATCTCACATATTTACCAATTAGCATTCTTGGTGCAGTCTCACTATAGTCTGGCTCTTTCTATCCTTCTCATTTTGCTGTTTATTCTTTTTTTTTTTTGCTACATTTCATGTTTGAAATGCTTTTCACCTACAATTATGGTTTTTTCTTTTTGAAGAGAGACTTATTGTTGATATAACATATTGTTCGTAATTTCTTTTCTTAATTTGTTTTACTTCATTGGAGGGGAGAAGGAAAAAGGAAGAGAGAAACAAACTATAGAGAGACCACAACAAGAATGCCAAATGCTAAATTAGAATGAAAAATGCTTCATTTTTTTCGCCTATTCCTCCCCCTCTTCTCTCCTTTGTTTCTACAAAGGGAGGAAAAACACGATCACCATAATGATAATGATCATCATGATGGTGAAGTTGTGGTTGTGACTTAGAGTTGACAGTCCAATGGAGTTGACAGTTTAGCATTAGACTGTCAACTCTAAGACCCAACAACCATCATCATTGTCATGATCATCTTTATTAGCTTGGTGATCAAGCTTTTCATCCATTTGTTTCTACAAAAGAAAGAATTGGAGGAGGAGTAGGGCTAGGAGTAAAAGGAAACATTTTTCAACTCCCTGGTTTACCATTTGAGGTGCACTCACTCTATAGTTTGGTTTTCTCTCTCCTTCTCGATTTGGGGTTTCCTCTTTTTTTCTACGTTTCATGCTCGAAAAGCTTTTCACTTATTATGGTTTTTTCTCTTTGAAAAGTGACTTATTGTGGATATTTGATTCTTTGGTGTTTATTTATTCTCTTTCTTATTGGTAGCTTTTCTTATAACATGTTGTTCGTAATTTCTCTTGTTAATTTATTCTGCCTCATTGGAGGCAAGAGAAGAAGAGAAGAGAGAAATAAACCTTAGCGAGACTGCACCAAGAACACCAAATGCTAAACCAGAATGAAAAATATTTCTTTTTTTTTTTTTTTGCCTATTCCTCAACCTCTTCTCTCCTTTATTTCAACAAAGGAAGAGAAAACACCGTCACCATAATGATGATCATCATCGTGATAGTGAAGTTGATAGTTTAACATTAAATTGTCAACTAGCAGTTCCAACTACTATCATCACTATCTTTGTCAACATTATTATCTTGGTGATCAAGCTTTTCTTCGCTTTGTTTCTACAAAAGAAAGGATTAGAGGATGAGCAGGCCGCGAGGAAGAGGAAACATTTTTCATCTCCTTGGTTTACCGTTTGGCATTCTTGATGGGCTGTCTCTATAGTCTAGTTCTCTTTTTCCTTCTTGTTTTGGGGTTTCCTCTTTTCTTTTTTCTTGCATTTCATGTTTGAAAAGCATTCCACCTACAACTTTGGTTTTTTTCTATTTGATGAATGACTTATTGTTAATATTTGATTCTTTAGTGTTTCCTGTAAAATATTTTTTGTAATTTCTATTCTTAATTTATTCTGCTTCGTTAAAGGCGAGAACGAGAAGAAAAGATTGAAATAAACCATAGTGAGATCGCATCAAGAACGCCAAATGTTAAACAAAAAAAAAATGCTTCATTTTTTGCATATTCCTCGTCATCTTCTCTCTATTTTTCAAAGGGAGGGAAAAAACAATCACCACAATGATAATGATCATCATCATGGTAAAGCTGGTGGTTGGGACATGGAGTTGACATTCTAATGGAGTTGTAGTTTAGCATTAGACTGTCAACTCCGAGACCCACTGACCATCATCAGTATCATCATCATCATTTTTATATTGGTGATCATGTTTTTCTTCCCTTTGTTTCTACCAAAGAAAGAATTGGAGGAGGAGAAGGAGAGGAAAAGGATACACTTTTCATCTCCCAGGTTTACTAATTGGCCTTCTTGGTGCACTTTCTTTGTATTTTGGATCTCTCTTTCCTTCTTATTTTGCGATTTCCTCTTTTCTTTTTTCTTGCATTTCATTTCTGAAAAGCTTGTCACCTACAATTTTGGTTTTTTTCTCTTTGAAGAATGACTTATTATTAATATTTGATTATTTGGTTCTTATTTATAGCCTTTTTTATTGGTAACCTTTCTTGCAAAATGTTGTTCGTAATTTGTCTTTTTAATTTATTGTGCTTCTTTGGAGACAATGAAGAGAAGAAATGCTAAACCGTGGAGAAAAATGTTTGGTTTTCTTCTCTTGCTCCTCCTCCTATTCTTTCCTTTGTTTCTACGAAGAGAAGGAAATCATGATCTCCTTGATGAAAATGGTGATCATGATGGTGAAGTTGGTGGTTGGGACTTGGAGTTGACAGCCGAATGGAGTAGACAGTTTGGCATTAGACCATCAACTCTAAGTCTCGACGACCATCATTATCATCCTAGTGATTATGTTTTTCTTCTCTTTGTTTCTACAAAGAAAGAATTGGAGGACAGTCGAGGACAAGCAAACATTTTTCATCTTTCTGGTTTAACATTTGGCGTTGGAGGAGATTTGGAGATTTCGTTTGTTGGGTAATCAATGCTATTAAGTTATCAAGAAACAATTTCCCTTGTTGTTTTGTTGGAAAGCAAACATTTTTCATCATTCTGGTTTAGCATTTGGCGTTGGAGGAGATTTGGAGATTTCGTTTGTTGGGTAATCAATGCTATTAAGTTATCAAGAAACAATTTCCCTTGTTGTTTTGTTGGTTCGTCGGGTTTCATGGGCATTACTTTGTGTCTTAAGTTTGTAGGATTTGATTTCTCTTTCTTTTGTTGGTTCAATTTTATTCTCTATCACTAAAAACATCTTATTATTATGGACGAAAGTGTTGGATTGGTATTTATGGTCATTTTATGAAAGTCATGGGTTATTAATGTATGTAACATTGTGAGACCTCTTCTTTAAACCTTTAAGTCTTGACAGACTTCTTGAATCAAAATGGGTAATGTGCAAACCTCTGAGCACGTAAAATTGTGCACAGTGGCATGCAATGATAAAATATTCTTGTTTAATGTAAAAAGAAAGAAATATTTTAGATGGGTAAAAAGGGGTTAGGAAAATGTTGAAAAGTCTAAAATTGATATTTCTTTAATTTAAAAATACCTCCAACGCCCTTCTTGTTTTCTTTGTGCATAGGGGTGAACAACGAGCCAAGCAACTCGAACTCGGCTCGTTAAAGCTCGGCTCGAACTCGAGTTCGAGCCAGCTTTTTTACTCAATGAGCCGAGCTCGAGTTGATCGTTCAGCTTGTTTATTTTATCGAGAGTTCGAGTTCGTTTAATGAAGCTCGCTTAACCCAACTCGGCTCGTGAACTCATGTAACAGCATAGTTATTGTTTTCCTCATTAAGTCATCTTCATTTTTCATCTTTTCTCTCTCTCTTCACTTTCTTCCTCTTTCATCCTCCGATGCCAACGAACTCCTTTGATCAGCACCAACATCTGGCGATCGGTGGAACTGCTGATCGCAACCAAACTGCAACAACGGTACCCTTCTCTCTCCCTCCCCCTCTCTATCTAAATCAAAGAAAACAATGACAGACTCTTGCACAAGTGAAATTTCTCTCTAACCTCTTCGAGTGAGCTCTGTTCTCCCTCAAACCCTTGCTCGAGCAAAGGTCTGTTCTCTCTCAGACCCTCGCTCCTCAAACCTTGCTCAAGCATGAAAAATGAAGTCAATTCTAGGTTTTTTGGAAACTGAAGTCAATTCTAGGTTTTCAGGCTTTCAGCGTGATAACTACGGGTTTTGCTATGACTTTTTACTATCGCCCGATCTGAAGATCGTTCTTTTTGTTCTTTTAGAGTTTTGTAACTTGTGATTGTTCCTTCTCCTTTGCAAAACTACCTTCTGCTACTGCCATCTTCTTCCATATTCCATACATGAAGTAATGTTGCCTTCCACAGCAGAAGCATCTATGACAAGCAGTTAATCGAGTTAAACGAATCAGTCGAGTCAATCTTAAGCTCGAACACAATTGATCGAGTCAAGCTCAAGCTACCATTGTAAAGCTCGACTCGAGTTCGACCAGAGCTTGAGCTGGCCGAAATCGGGCTCCACTTGACTCGTGTTCAGCCCTACTTCTGCATGCACAAGATTGTGCACGACATCTAGATCCAAATTTCAGCTTCATATCCAAAATAGAGCCCAAAATCTATTGATCTAAATCCCAAGTTTAGACCCAAAACAGACTTTCTAATCAAAAATAGAATTTTAGATCCAGACATAAATCCAAATCAAAATTCTAGACTTATTTGATTCAAATTTGATACTTCACTCCAATTTATATCTGATCCAGACCCAAAATCCAAAATCTACATGCAAAGCCTTATTGGGTCCCAAATTTTTAATACAACATATTTAAATCCAATTCCATGTTTCTATCACAATTTAGATCCAAATCTAAATTTCATATCCAAATTTGACATCCAAATCCAAATATACTATTTTAAATTAATTCTAAGATTTTGAACCAGAACCAGCACTAAATATGACATTTGAATCATTTCCAATCCCAAATACGTATTCGAGGTATAAGTTTATTGTTGTATCATTGTTGGCTTAAAAATACTTAATTTTGACCTGCTGGTATTTGGACCTGGTTTTTTATCCAAATCTGAGTAACAGACCTTTCCCATGCCAAAGTATTGAGGCGTTATTGTTATTTTCCAAAATACCGTTGATTTCTTCGTCAAATTTCTTAAATTAACCTTAATTTTCGAACATATCTTTAAACTCCCACAACGCCCTTGATTTTCTTTAAATATCCTTTATTTTTCTAAAAATATCATCAATTTGTCAAACGTAACAACAATGCCATTTTCTCTCTCTATAGATGTCGCCAGGTCCTACACTGGCCTTTTAGGTCCTATAGGGCCTAGGCACGACTAGGCTCGGCCATGCTTGGCCGAACTAGAGAGGTTGTTCCCCTGTGTTTAGAGTCTGTACAGCTTTTTACTTCCTTCTCGTGACAGAGGCAACGCTGGCTCTTTCTTGCTCGACCCGACCAACTATGGCCTAGCAGGCTGGCTAGTTTAGGCTAGGCCTGCGGGCCACTTGGGCTCCGGCCAGCAAAGGCCTATGCCTACGGCTGGCTGTAATAGGACCAGAATGGCCTATTTAGGCCTGCCACTCTGCGAGAAGTAAGATGGGTGGGCTTGAGAGGGTACTCTCCTCCTGGCATGGTCAAACCCAATCAACCAAACAGATTTAACCCTTTGAGTGTAACTATGCAATTTTTAAGCCAATAAGCTGATTATGCGTAAAAAATGATGATAAGGCCCTTGGGACTTCTTCCTCTGTAATTACTCATCATTCCCCTCCTTCAACACACTTCAACAACTCCTTGGGTCCTCTCTTTCTTCCTTAGACTTTTCCCTCTTCTCTTTCAACTTCTATTTTCCTCTTCCTTTTTGATACTCTGGTTCTCAACATCTTCAACACCAAGCCTCCATCTTTAATAAAAGGAAACGTTGGAGAAGCTTGTGGAAGACTTGAAGAGTTCATCTATAGTCCATTGAAGCCATTGTCAAGGCTGGGTCCCTTTGCCGAAGAGCCAAGGAGCGCCTATTTCCCAATTTTTTTCCATCATAAAATATGATGAAGGTCCCAAAGTTTTTTAGAAGCTATGCATACTGCTTAGTGTACCAAAAGGATGACCAACGCAAGCCCTCTTATTTTAACGTCTCTATTTTTTTTTTCTGTGTCTCTATTTTATGTCAAGCCAATGGAGGTCTAAGGATCTCTTTGGAGCCATCTATCGGCTTTCTAGTATCTCTTTCTTTATATTTTCAATGCACCTCTATTCTTTTTATATGTCTGTCTTCTTCTTTCTCTTCTGTCTTTTTATGTGTTTTTCTCCCTCATATCTCTCTTTTTTCATTTTCCTCTTTCTTTCTATTTTCTTCTTTCTACTTTTTCTTCTTTTCTTCCCTTCTGTCTCTTATTCTTTATCTTTTATTTTTCTCTCTATTTTTTGTTCTATTTTCTGCTTTTTTTGTCTCTCTGTTCTACTTTCTTTTTAATTTGTCTCTTTCTTTATCTCTCTTTAAATGTCTCCTAGATTTCTTTATCCATCTCTTTTTATTTCGCTTTTGAAGTCTCTCTTTCTTTTTCCTTTATTGATCTAGTTCTCCGTTCTATTTTTTTTAAGTCTCTCCCTCTCTTTGATCTTTTTTTATTTTTAAATCTCTTTTTCTCTTCTCATACATTTATCTTCTCATCTCTTGACTTATTTAAGTGGATGATTTCATGAAACTCATCGGTGAGGGCTTGTGGGTGAAATTTTCTTTCTTATTTCCATTACTTTTGAGGTTGACACATGTCTAATTCAAAAAAACACCAAACACGACATGATGGAGATGTTAATTTGCATCTTCCATGCATCTATCGTGATTGTCAAAGCTCAAAACCACGACTAACCATACTTACTTCTTGCTTTCTTTATAGCTTCCTAATGGCCAACCTAATGTTTTCAAACAAAACCTAATGTTTTTAAACAACCCATTGATCGGAGAGTTTACTCCTTCCATATATATCTTTATCGAGCATGAACACAGACCATCACTTCATAACACACAGATGGAATGACTGGTGCATTTTTTTTATTGAATCCTAAAGAAGCTAAGACTAAACCCTGTCAAGATAAAAATCGAATTAGGGACAACCTTAACCTTTTCTTATAACTCATGGAAAACATTTTCTCAAATCATGATACTTACTTGCTCTTTTCAAAAGTTAGATCTTCAAAACCAAATTTTTTTCAAATATTGACAATATTGCAAAGCCCCTCCTTTTTTTGGGCCCTATGATGATTCAAACTGTTAGTCAACATTCCTTTAATTCAAGATCTTATTTTTCAAACAAAGTTTCAAAAGCTTGCTTTTACAAAAGCAAGATAAGTTAAAATCATGTTTTGCAAAAACAAACAATTTAAAAATACCTTTTTTCAATCATATTTCTCTTGGACACTTGAATTCTAATGTTAACATTGGAAGAAATTCAAATGATTTTAAAGTATCTCTCTTTAAAACAATTTACTTTCTAAACCTTTTCAACATTTTGAGTTCATCTTTTTCTAAGATCATTATCATTTAGGGTTCATTAAAATACCCATAAGACCATAGTTCTACCATGAATGAATTATATTTTAAACCAAATCCAATTTAATTCTCTTCAAAAAATCACACTCTTAATCTTTTAAAAAAAATTCCCTAACTTGAGTGCACTTGCATATAAGATCTTATGACAACAGTATAGACTATTTAGAATGTGCAAAGCAAAAGGTAGTCCTTCATCCGGTTACCCCCAATAAAGGCATTGGGAATGGCTGGACCTGGTACTGATATGCGGGTCCCTTTCTCTCACTTTTCAAAATAAAAATATATTTTTTCTATAGTACTCCAAAAAATCAAAATTAATTTTGGAATTCAAACAATAGTATAGATAGTTTAAACTAGTTAGCCATTTTTTATGTTTACTAATATAAGAGCAAAACTAGTTTGATATATTTGTCTGCACTTTTATTGAAGGCACCGTGTTTGCTTACACATTTAGTGATTACAAAAAAGATGTTTCGGGTAAGCAGAAGAAAATCTTCCACCCGAGTGAAGGCAAAGGCTCATCCCACCCCATCTTCCCCTCTCCCTTAGGTCCAGGGCTGCTTTTGGTGCCTCATGGTGGTGGCCTCGATATACTTCAACTTCCATATTTTTGTCCTTCTTTTGGAAAACAAAAAATTGACGCCACTTGTGTTCAAAACAGGAACTTGATGCCTACCAATCCCTGCCCTATAGTTGCACCAACTCCCTCGAGGATTAATTTTAAAGATGTTGCAATACCCTATTGCTCCTTCCACAGGTTTGGACTTTGATAAGCTAGAATTTCCCATATTCTTTTCAAATGTCATCCTTATACGTTGGGTTGCATGAGCAACCAATCTATTAACTTTTTCTTCTCCTTTTTGTTTTAAGAAAGATAGACAACTGTTCTTAATGTGCTTGAGATTCTCTCTCAACCATCCGCTGAGTTCAATCTATGCTTCCTTATTAGTCCTTGAGGCTCACATGACACTTGGGTTTTGCTTAGTTGTTATAAAATGCACATTTTTTTCTTACAATAACTTGGGTCTGCATGGGAGAGTTTCGAATTGGAATTCCAGAGCTATTGGCACATGCCTCTCAACATGGATCTGGATATAGTTGGCGGTTTGGATCTGGTATGTGAACACCCCTTATCTATTTGCGAAGTTTGATTGATCTGGATCAGATCCATTTCATGCAGCCATTCAGAGGTAAATTTTGAGATGACAGCTCTCAAAATCACAAAGACAATAGCATCCATGGACATCTTCAAGACACATTCTGCATGTTGCACCTCCCTCCGTCCAGCTACACTACCTTCATTTTAGGCTTTTGGGGTGGTGGTGTGGTGAAGGGAAGGGATGAGAGAGAAAAAGACACACATAGAGAAAGAGTGTGAGAGACAGAGTGTGTATGTGTCTGTCAATCTGTTTAAAAGTTAGAAATTACATGGAATTGATTTTATCATGAATCAGCACTTCATGATATGTTAAATGGTTCCGAGTTTAACACTGTTGGCAAGGGTCTATATTTGACATGTAATTCTCATTGAATGCTGCCATCTTGCTTTATTTGTCTAACAGCTTTGAACTGTATATTTTCACTTTTACAACCACAATTTTTTCCATGAATTAAGAAATGGGCACCGTAGAAGCTTCTAGATTAAGTCTCTTTGCTTTTTTTTCTCTTGGACAAAGCTCATACTGCGGTCAACTAAGATTTAGATGTTTTCTTTATCATGTAGATGCATAAACATATTAAGCTATACAATTAAATTATGCATCCCTGAGAGCTATAAATTTTAGCTAGAGGGGCTCTAATTCAGTAACTTTAATGCTTTTAGATGCAGTTATATATATAAATAATCAAATATATCAAAGCGTAAAAGTAAAAACAAACAAACAATCTAAGTGGAAGGGTAATAAAGGGAAGGAAGAAATCAAAATTCTATGAAAATTGAAATTTGAAAAAAATAAATTTATAGCTTTTCAAATACAGATATACCCGCATACTTGTACCACCTTACTTGCATACCAACAAAGGTACTTGATCTGTATTACAAAGAATTTCCCAGTTCCACCTTCCAAGTTTGGCTACTTAGTGTCCGTTTCACAAGCACATAAATATGTAATTGTTATATGAGCTCGATTGGAGCAGATCCATGGAACACCTTAAAAGTCATGTGACTTTGTTTCAATTTTGGGGTAGATTTATGGATATATTACAAACAGTTTCACTTTAAGTAGGCCCTCAAGTATGAATGTCTTAATTTGACATCAGTTAGAGAGATAAGTGCTTCTGTAAACCTACCCATATTCCTTCAACTTGGTTCTTCAAGCAATGGGGCACCAAGCCCCAACCTCAACCTCTACTCTCTCCCTCTCTTTCTCTTTCTACATTGCCACCATGGTCACCCTTCAGATTCCTTCTATGGAAAAATAGAAGAAGAAGAAAAGGAAAGAGAAATGCAGTCAGTTTCTTTAGCAGCACCATTTCTCCGGTGGTCCAGCCGGTTGCCGCTAGGCAGCAGCTGCAGAATCCATCCACAAACATTTTGTTGACTGAGACGAAGGGCTGTGCCTATAACTGATTCATGTTCACGCTATTCGTGTGGACAAATATTAAATGATGAAAATACCCATCACCTTTTTGTCCTCATTTTTCTCTTAACCATCCATTATGATGGCCCAAGCAAAATCCTAAAAATAGTTGCTCTCTTGGCGATCGATTCATTTCATCCATTTACTTTGCAAAGCCAAAAGGAAGGTGCCCAAAGAGGAAGAAGGAACAGCTCATTAATTATGAAGGTTGGCTTAAGGCCTACAAGTTGAGGATGATTCAAAAGTTCAATGCTCAAGGATGACATTTAAAATGGAATTTTTTGATGCAAAACATCATTTTACGTTGCTGTGTTAGGCGTATTCTAAAATGCCCTTTTTAAGCCCAAACATGTAAACCAGTTTCCAAAAAGTAGATAAAAAACGCTACCTTAGAGCATAATCACTGAAAATGCAAAATTGAAGCATAACATCTCGTATCACTGAAAATGCAAAATTGAAGCATAACCGAGATGGTAGTACAAGCGATGACAATGGAATTGAGATCCAAATATAATGCGAACACAAACAAATGCCGAACCAAATTCCTAAAAATTTTCACATTCATATATAAATCTGATTGGGCTGTGGTCTAACTCTGACATAAACCGCTTGCAACATCATTTGGTAGAGAGTGTCGCTGGTAGAGTGTCACTTGTCACCCTCTTCTGTGTTTTGCTTCCACGGGTGTTTCCATCCCAAATTTTTCATTGGTTTTGGAGTGCTCCAGAAAAATGAGGTTTTGTTTTGAAATAGGAAAGAAAGGGACTCGCCCGTCGGTACGAGGATTGACCGTTCCCGGCGCCTTTACCGGGGGTAATCAACCCAAGGGCTATGTTCATCATTGATGCATTTCATTTTAACTTAAACATCTTTTTGATTCTATA
>JAANDH010001879.1:17285-37512 GCA_011799765.1 Nymphaea thermarum | reverse complement strand
GATCAATGAAAAAAGTTGCAATTGCAACAAACTCTGTTCATCATTATCAGCCTTTAAAAGACAGTAAGACTATATAATTTGCAACTCAGAATCCAAGTTGTTAATTTGATTAAAAAACCTGTATAGTTGACAAAGTTTTGTGTTAATTTGTTATCCACATATGTGTATACCCCAGCACACACACAGACGAGTCTTTTTGCTTGCACCCTCACCCCCATGCTCCCCTCTTAGAACCATTCGATCAAGTGATCAAATGACCAAAATAATTTGATGTATGTGATGTACAAAATTTATATAACAAATAAGAACCCTTTAAATGCATTATTTCATTGTGTAAAAAAGAAAACCAACAGCGAAAAAATCAACAGAGAACAGCTCACAATGTGAAAGTTATGGGTCAAAAAGTCCCCACTCATTTCCAATTTGGTAAAAAAAGAAAAGGAAAAAGAAAATATGTTCAATGATTCAATCCATCAATAACGCCAGATTAAGTGTAGATACTGTCAGTAAGCCCAGGAACACTATTTCAGTTGACACACAGTACAAACCGACTTTAGTGCTATTACATATACCGTAAGCATTGGCGGTGTCACGGGCCGACTCTTTCAAGCCGTCTCTGGCCCACACGGTGCCGAAGGCATCCCCAAAGCCTTCGGCCAGCCTGACTCTCTCTTAGTTGTAGCGGAAGCATTTCGTAATTCTTTTAGGACTGTGGACTAGACGAGGAGTGCTACGCACTCGGTACACCATCACCCAGGTTTTATCCCATAGTCGACCATCGGCAAGCCGTGGCCATGAGGCCCTGTCAAAACGTCGCCATTCCGCCAAACACCTATCATACGAAATCTGGGTGGGGGTAGACTTCACTTGGGAGGAAGTTCCCAGCCGAAGCCAGTTGACGACTATATGTCATTAAGTAAGGTGGCCGACCATCGCCCTACTCGACGACGAGTATTCACTTACTCGCCCCTGCGTGACTCTACGCGGTTGTGGACACAGCATATGCGTCCACTGAGAGAATTGCCTTTAACCCACGTGCACCCCCTGCACATCCAAACGCTACGCGTGAGGAACCCATTTGATTCCCCATTGACAGACTTGCACTTCCAAAGGGACCGCTGATCTTGATGCATTTACACGCCTTGCCGTCGCACCACCGCGCTGCACATTCCACATGCATTGCTTTCTGCTTGACTCGGCGTCCGATTGAAACCCACATGCCTTACAAGCTATGCCTAAGCTGGCCAAGCAGCATGACCTTTTACTGGCTTGGCCGGGCCAGACACAGTCGGCCGGCAACACTCTCCCACCGCCAAAATCGTCGCTATCATCAGTGACTTAGAAGTTCAGCAACCGTTCCCTTTATTTCTCTTCAACTGAACCCAAATCCGTCTAACTGACGCACCCGTCACGTCGCAGCTACCTGCCTTACCGGGTGTTTTGCCTCTAGTCAAACCCTAGTATCTTCCCACTTTTCTATCACTTTTTCACTTTTCCTTAGTAAGGTCCGGAACATCTCCGACGACCACTAAGTCACAAATTTCCAAGCCGTGTTGTATGTCAGTGCACATGCTCCTTGCTCGAGTCATGTCAACACTAAAGATAATCCTTTTCCACGTCGGGCCTCTCACCCCATCTGTCTCAGCGAGCGGCGCTCCTAGCCCTTCAGCTCCTGACGCCCAGACACCATCTTCGGAACGTGTGATCACCTTCTGTCCAACAACACCAACGCGGTCACTTGAACCAGTGTCCGACGAACATGCCGGGCACCATCAACAAGCCAACATTTCTCTGAACCACTTGTTGAGTAGATCATTCGCAGCGTTCTCCTTTTTCCATGTTCTTTCCGACAAATCGTCCGCTCTGATACCACTTGTCACAGGCGACTCTTTCAAGCCGTCTCTGGCCCGCGCGGCGCCGAAGGCATCCCCAAAGCCTTCGGCCAGCCTGACTCTCTCTTAGTTGTAGCGGAAGCGTTTCGTCATTCTTTTGGGACTGTGGATTAGACGGACGAGGAGTGCTACGCACTCGGCACACCATCACCCAGGTTTTATCCCATACTCGACCATCGGCAAGCCGTGGCCATGAGGCCCTGTCAGAACGTCGCCATTCCGCCAAGCGCCTATCTACCTCCATACGAAATCTGGGTGGGGGTAGACTTCCCTTGAGAGGAAGTTCCCAACCGAAGTCAGTTGACGACTATATGTCATTAAGTAAGGCGGCCGACCATCGCCCTACTCGACGACGAGTATTCACTTACTCGCCCCCGCGTGACTCTACGCGGTTGTGGACTCAGCATATGCGCCCACTGGGGGAATTTCCCCTAACCCACGCGCACCCCCTTGCGCATCCAAACGCTACGCGTGGGGAACCCATTTGATTCCCCATTGACGGACTTGCACTTCCAAAGGGACCGCTGATCTTGATGCATTTACATGCCTTGTCGTCGCATCACCGAGGTGCACATTCCACATGCATTGCTTTCTACTTGACTCGGCGTCCGATTGAAACCCACATGCCTTCCGAGTTATGCCTAAGCTGGCCAAGCAGCATGACCTTTTACTGGCTTGGCCGGGCCACACACAGTCGGCCGGCAACAGGCGGCCACTCTTTGCAAATTCCACCCTGCAGATGTAGTTTGCAGTTTGCTTCTTTAATTAACAGCACTTTTTTAATAATATGATTTTTTATGCTTCGATGCTTATACCTAAGTCATTAATTTTCAAGTGTTAAGACACCTGTCAATGTATTGCACCAATTTTCGAGGTGCTAGTGTGGATTCATACAACAGTAATCATGTAGCCACAAAACCAATCATGTAAAACACCTGTTCATTTAGTTTTCAGTTCAATAACAAACACACAATGCAGTCCAAAGACATCAATGATAATACTTCTCTATGCCAATTAGGAATGCATGCACATGGATCACAAAGATGTCAGCACCGATAAAGAAGCAGCAGGAATTGGAATCATTATAGAAGCAGTAAGTGAGCGGGGTCTGCGTAAATGTTTCAGACAGAATAACAGACAAGATTTTCATTAAGAAAATGGCTAAACAAGGAAAAAATGTCATTGAATATAGACAGTGTGCAAATGTTGCATATAAAAGATCCCATAAAAAGTTAAAAAAAAAATTAAGCATTTGATCAAGTGATTAGATATTTCACCATAGAAAGAAAAAAAATTCAATCAAGCAGGCTAACCAATGAATGAGAATAAAAGGAAAAAAATGCATGAATGTACAAACCTCTGTGTTTTCAAACATTCTAAGAACTATGTAACTCATATAATCCAGCTCTTTTGTTTTATACAATCGTTCCAATGCATTGTCACAAACAAGACTGGCCTCCCCTTCAAGTGAATCATCCATGTTACAGTATCGAAGGACGTTCATCAGAGAGTGTATATGGGATTCCTGCAATTAGGGACCACTTCGTCAAGAAAATGTACTTTTGCTCAGTACATGAACAAACGGTCAAATATCTTGCTAACAGAAGCATTTCTATGCCCCAAAGCAAGCCAGAACCTTGGAGACGTAAGGTTATAGACTTGGGGGTTTTATGCGGAAGGCAATTTCTCTTAAGTAAACATTAAAAAATAAATGCAACAGAACTTAACCAGTTTGAAGTACATAAAAAGAGTACATATACAGAAATTAAAAAATAAATGTAACAGAACTTAACCAGTTTGAAGTACACGAAAAGAGTACATATACTGCAGCGTTGAAGTGATTTACAAGAAAGTTACAGATTAAAGTTCATCAAAAACTTTTACACCTGAAAGCCAACACTTCACTACTGAAATCGAAACCAATTTTCAGAAACTACACTGATACTGCCAACCATTTCATCTACTCATAAACGTGATGAACACTACAAGGAAGTAATACTGTTCTTAACACAATTAGCAAGTTCCTGAGGTCTCTATCACCATGCAGGAATGCAAACCTTCCTTTGCAATTCAAAGTAATTCAGTAGACTTTCGTGAATGCCCCTGATCCTGAAATAGTTTGTCAAACCTCAACTTATGAGATCATACCATTGTCCACAAATATCGCTGGTTTCTTCCGAAGAGCATGGAAAAGATGGGACAATAACCAAGAAATGGGAAAAAAATTGTGATATTTCGAAAAAATCACCAAAATGAGAATACTGTGTTTCTCTATCATTTAAAAAAAAAAACTGTTTAATATATATTTTTTATTTTTCTTTATCTATATTGAATTTTGATTACTGTTTTGTGAGAACAAAATTTTCAAAAAAAATTAATATTTTTTGTATTTCAATTTTTTTTTTAATTTTCAAGATTTTCAGGAGAAAAGGGTAAAAGCATACTTCATGTCTAACACCCAAGAAAAGCCTCACCAATACTAACCCAAGAACAATATTTGTGACAACGGATAATATACAATTGTCTGCCGCTGATTAATGATAATTATTGTGTGTCACATACTTGTCTAGGAAGGCATCACACCCGTGTTGACATGGCCAAACTTGGGTACAGGCATGGGTGCAGCATTGGACTCCCCCTAATCATGGTCAACCCTGTGCCTAGTGTGGTGCATTCACCCATGGCTAATGTTGTCTATATCTGGACTCCGTCAATTTTAACCTGAGTCTGTTTCAGTCTATGTCACATGGGTACGTCCCAAAGGGGGACGTACCCTACCGGTACCGGTACGACACCGGTACGGGTACGGGTACACCACTGGGTACGGCCCCGGTACGCGCGTACCGGCCCGTACCCGTCCATTTTTGGACACGGTCAAGGTTGACCGGGTCCATTTTTGTCCATTTTTGTTTTTAACTTTTATTTTTTTTTAACGTTAAAAACTTTAAAAACCGCCACCACCGCCGAGCCTACCTAAAACCGCCGCCGCCGCCGAGAAAACCGCCACCGCCGCTGAGTCCAGCCACCAGCTTCTTCACAAGGAATGCACATATGAAACTATTTTAAAGGGATGAATTTTTTCATCCACCTTCGATACAGGACTAAACGAAGAAGTGCAATTGGATCTGAAGCGACTTCGGATCCGGGCCAACTCGCTCCAGATCCAATTTCATGGTAAAAATATTAAAAAATTAGAAAAATTCAGAAAAATTCTAAAAAAATCAGAAAAAATTCAGAAAAAATCTAAAAAAATCAGAAAAAATTCAGAAAAAATCTAAAAAATTCAAGAAAAATGTATTTAAAGGAACACCCTTAGCATTTTGTTCTTGTTTGAAATTTTTTGATATATGTATATGTATGTCTGTGTGTACGGCCGTACCCCCGTACCCACGTTTTTTGAAAATGGTTCGTACCTGTACTCGTACCCGCACCCGTACCCGTACCTATGTGACATAGGTTTCAGTCTTTCCTTCATTCTTTCCTTCTTTATTTCCTTGAAGAGTTGAATTGAAAAAGTGCATTCTATAATAAAAGATAATCTGGTCAAGTTCCAACATCGCCAGTCATCCCTCTTCCTCAGGCAGTCATTTCCTTCAGTTCTCAGGCGACTCAAGCACAAGCAATAACAGGTCAATGGCTCTTTCTGATGTGCAGCAACATAAGAAGCGTCCCTGAAATCTTTACCTCAATCTCCCTCTCTCCCTCTGCAGACCTGGCCACAACCAGGGATGTATTTTTTTTCACTTTTTTTCCCTGTGGTTAGAAGGCAGACCTGGACAGTCCAGGTTTGCTTTTTTGTATTTTCCTCCCTATGATGTAGGTCTCTCTCCCCCCTAGTTTTTTACATACCACTTTTTGAAAATTATTCACTTGTGTATGCATGCGTGTGAATCTAACCATGTGATATTATGCCTGCATGTCGGATTTCTTGACCAAGCTATCAAGTTGTTTATACTGTGTGTGACTGGTTTTTCTTATGAATCTTATTGTTATTCATTTAACAGCACTTATACCTGGACTCATGTGGCTTGATAACCATCTACTTGCAAAAATAAAACTAGCTTACATGAAACTAGCTTACATAAAATTAGGAAACACAGTAAACAATTTCATGCTTTCTTGGTCGATATCATAAGGTGAGCTGCAAGGATCAACCATAACTTGCTTCTTAAACAGGCTTAGCAAACCACGTTACGCACAAAACAAACACCAGCTTAAGCATTGATGAGACCCAGCATTCAATTGTAAATATCTGAATGAATGCACATGAACAAATGTTAGCTAGACAGATACATTCATGAATAGATCACTAACAAAGCAGGGTTATCTTAACCAAAACTGCAACAGGTCCAAAAGAATAAAAAAAAAAAAAAACCTACCGACGTGAAATAAAGTCTTGTACGAACATGCCTCTCAGGAGTCCTGACATTTGCATACCTGGAAAGAGACTCACACATAACTAAAATAGATAAACACACAAATAGTTCCAAAACACCCATCAAACCGTTCCCTTAACAGTGATATAGGCACATTCAAGCCAGGGAGAATATGCCTCCTCTGACCCATCAAAGAATATGTTGAGGGGCTGCAAGAAGGTGCCCCCCAACAACCCCCCCTCTTTTTCCCGGCCTGCTAGGCTCCCTCGGCCTAGATTTCTCATTCCACCTCTGGTTAACAATTAGAACACCCCCACCCTCTTTTCTTCTGGAACACAAGAAAAACAAAAGATATGTTCATACTTTGGATCCAACCGGTACTGGGTTTCTTTGTCATCATCATCTTCTTGGTCCAAGGACTTCTCACTTGTTGAACTTAGTCGTCTAGTGTCATCGATTTTAAGCTGGCATCTTGAAACTGCTTCAAGTTCTTCTGTTATGCTCCTAGAGCCATTCAATGGTTGCTCCATACTGCTTTTAGGTTCAGCAACACTGATGGCTTCTTCACGAGTATTTCTGAGGTCAATCAAGATTTTTCCCAACAATCTGCGAGCAATCTGAAGAGCAAATTACATGAGAACATGAGAGGTTACCACCTGATAAACTCACACCCATGAAATGTATGTAGATGTCTTCCCTCCCTGTGCCAACACAGATAGGCATGTTCATCAACTAACGTCTACATGTATATGCTTGTATATGTCAAAAGCATACTTCTTATCATATTGACATTAAGGGCAGTCATTGTGATAGATTATCACATTTTTAGTGAAAACCATGAACTTGTGGAATCAAACTCATTTTAAACATAAAAACAAAAAACATGTCACAGCAGTCCAGAATCTAAAAGGCCAACGAGTTTAAAATCCTTAAAAGTACTCATATACATAGCACAGTTGCAGAAACTATGACTCAAAGCCTGTCTTATTACAGAATACAAGTAAATTACACCCGTATGGTTATTTTGAGCACCTGGTTGCCATTGGCTATATGCACATATGTGTGTGTACCCAGACACATTACAAGTTCAGTTGGTAACTTTCAAAAGCACCATTACAAGTTTACAATTCTAAATCAGGCCACATAATTTCCTCTTATCTTAGTAGACCGGAAGATATCCAAAATATATAATGTATTACTAATAATGGCACCACTGAATAATCCCCATTTAAATTTGAACAAACAGTGGCTGTTTACGATCCCAATAAGTTTCAAAACATATTCCAAAATTACACACTTATCTTAAGAGCCACAGACAAATAGACCACTGGCTCATCAATATTTCCAACACCACTGACGACATACCTTAGAGCCAATTTTGAGCTTTTGACTGGGATTGATACCGTACTCATTAGGGATGACACCATCAGCAAGCAGCTGAAACATGTTAAAAGTTCAGATGAGCATCTTACAAGAAATACTGTAATAACATGAAATATTGTGCAACATGATCTCTTGAAACAATGATCTGGGATCTACATATATGCCTTATTTCATCCTGCAGCCTTCAAAAATATTGGATACAGGAACAATCACATAAGCGGAGAATTAAAGTGGTGCCACTTATTACCTGAGCAACCTTAAAAAGTTCATCCAAGCTCTCAAGATTAAGGTGACTATTATGAAGAAGATCATATCTGTGACCCAAACACGAGCTATTAGAATAAACTGAACAAATGAGATAGATACTATTAATAACAATAGAGAAAGAAGATTTCCAAATGTCCTCATCGAAATAAACCAAAATTTTTATATCAGCTCTTTTCGTATCCCATAATTAATTAGGCATATGTTGCAGTTGATGTGTGCAGGAATACAGCCTTTTATAGCATGAAAAGAAATATGAAACTGCGGTGCAAGTAAAATAGTTTAATTGCACTTATCTAACTATGGACGAGACCAAGTTACTGTTTATATGATAATTCTGCATTTCCATTCTCATTTGATTCTCTCAGCACAAACCCAAAAGTGGCATGGAAAAGGATTACAAAGTGTTGTACACATACTCTATCCATATAAAACAGCAAAACTAAAGAGAACAAGGAAGCACAAACTTTTCTTACTTGGAGGAATCATAAACATCAGGAATTTGTGTGATATCAAATCGCCTGAAAAAAAATAATTAAACAGGAAATGCATAGATGAAGTCACTGCATTGCAGAACAAGCAAAAATGGAAAGCTAGAGACATACATGATGTTCTTGTGGTAGACTTACTCTTTTCGTTCATTATACAGGTCCCTCTCAAGCTTCTTCCAACGAGCATACATCAAGAGGTAACCCTCACTACCACAAGGCAACCCAGCAGCAATGCGCCCAACATCAATATTTGTTGTTCCAAGGGCCTTGGCTTGGTCATATTGACGAAGCACTTCGTAAGAGCCTGTCTGTGTGAGCTTTTCATCTTCATCTTTTGCAAGGAGCTTTACTTGAGAAGTGATCTTTTTTGTTAGTTTGACCTAAATGGGAGAGTTCATAGGCAATGAGAAAGGCATAAAAAAAATACAATATCCTACAGCAGAAACAGACAAAGCTAGAAACATAAATATATAAAACTTAAGATGACAAAGAAACTTGTGCAATGTAGATAGTGTTGACGTGTGTTGTATTTGTATCTGGTTCGGGTTGATCTTGTTGGGCTTTATTTAAGCCACTGTAACCCTAAATTAAGTGTGAATGAAAATTGAAGAGAGAGAACGTCTGGCTGCTAGTGGGCGCAACGCAAGATTTATCCTCCATGGTTTTTTCCCCTCGTGATGAGGGCTTTTCCACATTAAATTTGTCTTTTTGTTTCAATCTTTCTACATGGTATCAGAGCCGACTGGTTCTGAGTTTACTGTTCGTTTTGGACAGAGAATCCCTTGACACCATTTGGGTGAAGAATCCTTTGTCGCCAACATCACGCAACGTCAGTCATCCTTCCTGCGTTCAACGCGTCGTCAGTCTGCTGTGGAGCTCGGGTGTAAAGTCCCAGTGGTAAGTCGTCATTGTCGCTGCTCTCTCCCTCTAGTCTGCCCTGCCGTGTGCCTGTTGCCCCTGCGTTTCTGCCAGAAAAAACATGTCGTCATTCTCTGCTCCCTGCTGCTGCTCCTCGTGTGCCCTACTTTGGTCGACGGCAGCGTCTTCCTTTCTCCACCCACTCTCCACAGCTTTTGCCTGCTGCATCGCTTCCAGTCGCCATCCACCACCTGAGCTGCCAACGCCTGAGAACACTGTCCATTCGATCAGCGGTGCCATCTCTGTGTCGCCCTCATGTGAGGCTGTTGCATCGCCCGACTTCAGCTGTGCCTGTCTGTTGCATCGCCAGACTTCAGTGGTGCTTGATCTGCTGCGTCTTTCGCTTCAGCTGTCTTGCCTCTCTGTCCTCGTTTCAGCACGTAATATCTTTCTGCACCATCCTCTATTACAGTTGTTTGTTCTTGGCTGTGCCACTGTGAGTCACAAGCATTTCTCCTCGTCCTTGACTGTTAAATCACTGTTTTTGGGATGGCGGAATCAGCCTCCTCTACTATTAACACTAACCAGCCAGATGCTGGGATCTTAAAACTGAAAATATACCTGGTTACTACTATTCGTCTTACTAAGGAAAATTATTTTCAATGGTCTGTTGCCATAACTATGGGGATCACTGGTCGAGGTCGAATTGCCTATGTCAATGGGAAGAAGGGGGAACTATCTGAGACTATCCCAGCATGGGATACATAGTTTCTTGAAGACAATCAAATAAAAACTTGGATTGTTAACTCTGTTTCTTCTAATATTCAATCTCTTATTCTTCGCAAGAGGACTGTTAGAAACATGTGGTGCATTTTAGAACAAATGTATGGCCAAAAGAAGAAGGATGTTTGTGTGTATCAGTTAATGAAGGATGTCTATGCCCTACAACAAGGGAAACTATCCGTGGCTGATTTTTATGCGATGTTGAAATCCAAATGGAAAGAACTTGACTACTCCTTTGATGATGCTTGGAGTTGTCCACAGGACCAGCTACGTCATTAGACCAAAGAATGGAAGAACAGGGTGTTTGTATTCTTAGCCGGGCTCAACGATGATTTCAAAGGCATAAGGAGTCAGATTCTCAATTCTGAGGAACTAAGCATTGAAGATGTCTACGCTTGTGTTGAAGCTGAAGAGCAAAAATGTCAGGTGCTTACAGGGAGGAAAGAGGCTCATATCTCATACACTGAGAGGTCTTCCCTTGTTAGCCGAGCTCCTATGGGAGCTACCTGACCTCCTCGGAAATGTGGTCACTGTAAGAAAACCGGTCATACCATGGCGTCCTATCTCTACTGAACAAATTCATGAGCTTCGTGCATACCTAAGTCAGATTGAGACTAGTCAGACCCAGGCCTCAAATGATGTGAAAGTTAATCGCCCCCTTGCTATGTCTGGAGAAAAACATAATTCTTGTATGGGATAGTGGATTGTGGACAGTGGTGCCACCCACCACATGACCGACAATCCTAAGTATTTTTCATGAGTATAAGCTTTCATCACGAAAGGAACGAGTTTCTCTTGCCGATGGGTCTTCTATCTCTATTGCTGGGAAAGGAAGTCTCTCACTTATGAACAAGTTCTTAGTTCACAAGCTCTACATGATCCTCATCTTCCCTTGAACCTTTTGTCTGTCAGCAAGATTACGAAAGAGTTAAATTGCGAACTAACTTTTTCTGTTGATCGTTGTGTTTTGCAAGACTTGGAGACAGGGAAGAGGATTGTCGGTTTGGTTTCTGAGGGGCTCTATTGTTTACCCATACGTGTCGCCACAACTCTTATAACGACAGTTAGAAAGACAAAGAAGAATAGAGAGGATCTCCTTCAGTTGTTCTTGTATTGGCATGAATGCCTTGGACATATTTCTTTTGGAATTTGAGACAGTTATTCCCTGGTTTATGTTCTAATTTAGATATGAATATGATATCTTGTGATGTATGTCCATTTGCTAAACATGTAAGGGCTTCATACCCTATATCCACCACTCATTCTAATGAAGTTTTTTCCTTAATCCATTCTAATGTGTGGGGACCTTCGAGAATTCATTCTCGTCATGGCTTTCAGTATTTCATAACCTTTATAGATGATTGTTCTCGCAATACTTTTGTATACTTATTGAAAGACCATAGTGAAGTACCTAATATCATAGACTTTCATTGTTCTTGTGGAAACTTAGTTTGGAAGCTCTGTTAAAACCTTTCGGTCTGACAATGCCCGTGAGTATATGTGTTAACCTCTTGATAATTTCTTTCGAAAAAAGAGAATTATTCATGAGACATCTTGTAGTTATACTCCTCCCCAAAAGGGGGTAGCTGAGAGAAAGAAACGTCAGTTACTTAATGTTACCAGGGCTCTCTTGTTTTAAAAGAATCTTTCAAAACAGTATTAGGGTGATGCTATTCTCACTAGTACATATTTAAGCAATCGTATGCCTAGTCGTGTACTGAATGGATGAACTCCTTTTTCTATGTTATCGGGGAGTCGTCCGCCCTTTCCTCTTCCACCTCATGTTTTTTGTTGTGTTTACTTTATTCATAATTACAATCCTCATGCTAAAAAGCTTGATCCACGGTCGATTAAGGGTGTATTTTTAGGTTACTCTCTCACTCAAAAGGGGTATAAATGTCTTATCAAGGATGTCATTTTCTTGGAACATGTCTCCTATTTTGGTGAGAATTTTCTTCAGGGGGAGAAGTCTATGTCAAGGGTATTCACCAAGTCAAGAAATTCAATTTACAGATTTTCTGGAATACAAAAGGGAAGAGAGTCAAGTTATTGTTACAGATGTCCCTGAGCATGAAGACTAAGGAGGAACGTAACCACTTGTTTGGGCAGGTTTACTCTAGGCGAAGATTGCCTACAGATGAGGTGATTGGTGGAAAGAGTTCTACTCCAATCACAATGCTACTTTCCTAGATGACCCGAGTCGTGCTCCGGAGGAGTCAGTTGAAAGAGTTTCAAACTGAAGTTGCTAAGAAGAGCTACCCATCACCCTTAGGAAGGGTGTCAGGTCATGTACTCAACATCTTATTGGTAACTTCATATCATATTCTAAACTGAGCAAGGACTACAAATGCTTTATATTATCACTTTTGTTAGAATATATTGTAATGGGGAACCGGGTCCATATCTGGACCCGGTCCTATGGGGCACGGGTACCGAGGCTGGCTCGGTACCCTAGGCAGCACCTCCTCTCTCCCTCTTTATATTTGCCACTTACGTGTAATTGTTGAGTTAAGTGGAATAAGACTTTCTCTCTCCTAGGGTTGCGGTTGTGCACCTAGGTAGAGCTTCTCCGTGGTTTTTCACCTCTCTTTGAGGTTTTCCACGTATATTGTGCGTCTCTTTTCCTTCTCCCTATCTCGTTACGTGTTTCTACATGGTATCAGAGCCGACGAGTTTGGAAAATTTTTAGGGTTTGTGAAGTTCCAACCCTAATATCTCTCACCGCGACTACCGCCACCCGTGCAGCCGCCGTTGCCGCTGCCACTGCCACCGCCGCCGCCGTACCCGATACCACCACAACTGTTTCCACCGCCGCCGGTGTCACCCCTTTTACGGCGTCGCTCTTGCGCCGTCGTTCTTGTGCTGTTGACCGGCGTCGTCGTCTTGCTTCCCGGAGAAGAAGGGAGATATGCGTGCTTAGGCGCTTCCTAGGCTTGCTGAGGTGGCTGGTCCGTGACTTGGTAGATGACGTAAAGGAGGAGAGGAGCGTAACTTGAGGATTGCCTCAACGTCCGCCGGCGCTCCGGCGATCGCATCCCCCTTTCTTTACAAAAGACCGGGGTTAAATTGGTCTTACGGGTGAAGGCTTTCCTCATCTCGAAGTTGATTTCCTATTCACTTCTATACCTTGATACTTGTTGGTTTTGTCTCTTGAATTTTGATTCCAGTAAGGAGAACGTGTGGTGCAACCTCTACCCGTGGGAGATTGCAGCCCAAGAGAGAGGAGGCATCGCTTCCGTCGAGCGACATCGACGATTGTTTCCCCCAATCGACATTCTGTTCACTCTTGGGGATGATTGGGAATCCGGTGAAGATATTACCTCTCTCTCTTTATCGTTCCTTTCCTGATAGAACTTGATTTTTCTCTCGTTCTTGTGATTCTATCCAAGGATTTTACTGCCCGTTGGTGCTCATCGTTGTTCCGCGCCGCTGGTGACCTGCGGCACCGTCGTTCTTCCGTCGCTGTCAGGGCTTCTTCCGCCGTGATTCTTTCGCCTTCGCCGCCCCTTGTCCTGTTGTCTCTTGTGCAGATGAAGGGTTTCCCGGTGCTGTTTTTTTTCTCTGTGTCTCTTTGGTGATCGTGATGGCTGAAGAGATGACTCCCAAGGTCGGTGATTGGATTGTTGATAGCGAAGCTACGCATGATATGACAGGGGATCCTAAGATGTTTCAAGAATATAAATTGTCTTCCGGGCAGCAACGCGTGTCTATAGCTGATGGGTCTTCTATTTCTGTGGCTGGAAAAAGGAGTTTGTCCTTGTTGAATAAATATCTTCTTCATAATGCTCTTCATGTTCCCAATGTTCCGGTGAATTTGTTATCTGTCAGCAGCATTACCAAAGAACTCAATTGCAATCTAATATTCTCTGCTGATCGGTGTTTCCTGCAGGACTTGGTGACGGGGACGAAGATTGAGATTGGTTCGATTATTGATGGACTCTACAGACTGCCCGTGCAGGTTGCTTCTGCTCTCATTTCAGCCACTAGTGGACAGTTGTCAGGTGTGGAGGACAGATCTACCATCGTGCGATGGCACGAGCGGCTTGGCCATCTCCCGTTCCATTTGATTAAGAAGTTGTTTCCTCGACTTTTTACTTCTGTTTCCCTGGACTCCCTCGCCTGTGAAGTGTGTCAGTTGTCTAAGCATGTTAGGGCCTCGTACCCTATTTCATTCAATAAAACCAGCCGTCCTTTTGCTTTGGTTCACTCTGATGTTTGGGGTCCTTCGGGGGTACCCACTTGTCGTGGTTTTCATTATTTCATGACTCTTATTGATGACTACTCTCGGTGTACGTTCGTGTATTTGTTGAAAGAAATAGTGAAGTTCCCGGCATTGTCAAAAACTTTGTTGCATTTGTTGAAACTCAGTTCCAGACCTCTGTTCAGGCCTTCCGTACTGACAATGCCCGAGAGTATGTCTCTCAATCCCTTGATGACTTCTTGCGAAGCAATGGTATTATACATGAAACATCCTGTAGCTACACACCTCCTCAGAATGGCGTGGCTGAAAGGAAGAACCGTCATTTGTTAAATGTCACCCGGGCCATTATGTTTCAATGTCATGTCCCTAAGCGGTACTGGGGTGATGCACTTCTCACTAGTGCTCATCTCATACGCCTACTCGTGTGTTGAATGGTCATTCCTCTTATTCTGTTCTGTGGCCTACTCAGAATCCTTGGCCTTTGACCCCTCGGGTGTTTGGGTGTGTTTGTTTTGTCCATGATCA
The DNA here is from genome assembly GCA_011799765.1 of Nymphaea thermarum. Classification (NCBI taxonomy): domain Eukaryota; kingdom Viridiplantae; phylum Streptophyta; class Magnoliopsida; order Nymphaeales; family Nymphaeaceae; genus Nymphaea; species Nymphaea thermarum. Next base: position 22,739 of record JAANDH010001879.1, on the reverse strand, counting down.
TAGTCCCACTCTCAAGAAACTTGATCCTTGGTCCATCAAAACAGTCTTTTTGGGGTATTCCTCCACCCAGAAGGGATACACATGTGCCGATCCTAGCACTTCCAGAGTATATGTCTCCAGGGATGTTACCTTTCATAAACATGAGGCATACTTTCGTGCGAATCCTCTTCAGGGAGAGTGTCTAGGTGAGAGAGTGGAAGAGTATTCTTCGCATCAGTTGATTCAGTTCATGGATTTCTTGGATTACACGGCTAGTTCTCCGAGTATGGTAGACACAGTCAGTGAGGACAGAGACAGTCAGATGGAGGGGAGCCCTGTGGAAGAACAGTCCCGCGGTCATTTGTTTGGTTAGGTATATAACAGGAAGAAGAAGGATGTGATGGAGGTTGTTGATGTTACCAATCCCAATCTTCCCAATCTTGTGAGCTCCCCAGAAGATCCAAGTCCAATAAATGAAGATCTTCCCATAGCCCTGCGCAAAGGCACCAGGTCATGTACTTCTCATCCTATTCAGAGATTTGTTTCGTATGCTAAACTCAGTAAAGAATACAAGTGCTTTATTACCTCTTTATCTATGGCTGTTATTCCCAGGTCAGTGGAAGATGCCAGGGAGGATCCTAAATGGATACAGGCCATGACAGAGGAGATGGACGGCCTGGCAAAGAACAATACGTGGGAGGTTGTTGATATTCCCAAGGGAACTCACTTAGTTGGTTCCAAGTGGGTGTTTACTATGAAGTACAAACCTGATGGCACTGTAGAACGCTATAAAGCTCGTCTCGTTGCAAAGGGGTTTAGCCAGAAATATGGGATTGACTATCTTGAGACGTTTGCTCCCGTTGCTAAACTGAAGATAGTAAGAGTCATCTTAGCTCTGGCAGTGCAAAAGAAGTGGAGTATGGACCAACTTGATGTCAAGAACGCCTTCTTGAATGGTCACCTTGAGGAAGAAGTCTATATGAGCATGCCGCCTGGATATGCTCAGAATGGGAAATGTTGCTATCTCAAGAAAGCATTGTATGGTCTCAAGCAGTCCCCTAGAGCGTGGTTTGAAAGACTAAGGGTTGTAATGAAGACTAATGGATATAAACAGGGAAATGGTGATCACACCCTCTTCATCAAGCAGAGAAATGGTCTGGTGAGCCTCCTACTTATATATGTTGACGATATGATTGTCACAGGTGATGACGAAGAAGAAAAGAGGAAGATGAAGGAAACGTTAGCTACTGAATTCGATCTCAAAGATCTGGGTAAATTAAGGTATTTTCTGGGAATTGAGATCGCACGATCTGAGATTGGACTTATTATGAGCCAAAGAAAATACACTTTGGATCTTTTGAAAGAGACAGGTAAACTGGGATGCAAGCCCTTTCTTACTCCAATGGAGTCTGGCACAAGGATAAGTATCAAAACTGGGCAGTCTTGGACGAGGAAGGAAAAGGGAGGTATCAGCGGCTAGTTGGTAAACTTATCTATCTCACTCTTACTCGTCTGGATATTACGTATGCTGTGGGTGTGTTAAGTCAGTTTATGCATGCCCCTACTGATTGTCATTGAAAAGTGCTGAAAAAGTATTGGGATACTTAAAGAATGACCCAGGGAAAGGACTGCTCTACACTCGACAAGATCAACTCAGCATTGAAGGATACTCTGACGCCGACTGGGCAGGATGCACAAATACTAGAAGGTCTACCACAGGATTCTGCATCTTTCTTGGAGGTATGATGGTATGGAGAAGTAAAAGACAAGAAGTTTGTTCCAAGTCCAGTGCTGAGGCTGAGTACAGGGCAGTTGCTATGGGGGTTACAGAGATGTTATGGCTCAAAATTCTTCTAGCAGATATTGGGGTTAAAATGGAAGAGAAGATGAGGATGTATTGTGACAACAAGTCCGCGATTAACTTGGCAAACAATCCGGTCATGCACGACAGAACCAAACATGTGGAGATCGATCGCCACTTCATACGGGAACGCATAGATTCTAAGGAGTTGATCCTGCCCTATATGAAGTCTGAAGATCAAGTTGTTGATGTCTTAACTAAGTCTTTATGTACATCTCAATTCGAGAAAAATGTTAGCAAGCTTGGCATGTTTGACATGTATGTCAAGCTTGAGGGGGAGTGTTAGAATATATTGTAATGGGGAACCGGGTCCATATCTGGACCCGGTCCTATGGGGCACGGGTACCGAGGCTGGCTCGGTACCCTAGGCGGCACCTCCTCTCTCCCTCTTTATATTTGCCACTTACGTGTAATTGTTGAGTTAAGTGGAATAAGACTTTCTCTCTCCTAGGGTTGCGGTTGTGCACCTAGGTAGAGCTTCTCCATGGTTTTTCACCTCTCTTTGAGGTTTTCCACGTATATTGTGTGTCTCTTTTCCTTCTCCCTATCTCGTTACGTGTTTCTACAACTTTCTTTCGCTGTGATTCTCAGGACTGTTGTTGAGGCTTAGAGTGATTCCAAGTGGACTCATGCAATGCGAGAAGAGAAGAAAGCTCTGAACAGAAGCAGAACGTGGGAGGTGGTAAAGATCTCAAAAGCGGCTCATTTGATTGGATCCAAACGGGTTTACACCATTAAGTACAAACCAGATGAAAGTGTTGATAGGTACAAAGCTCGCCTTATTGCCAAAGGGTTCAGTCAAAAATATGGAATTGACTACTTGGAGACTTTTGGTCATGTTGCAAATATGAAAACTGTTAAAGTTATTATCTCTTTAGAAGTTACAAAGGAGTGGAAGATGTATCAACATGATGTTAAGAATGTGTTTCTCAATGGAGACCTTGAAGAGGAGGTGTATATGTGTATGCCCCCAGGATATGAAGAACCGGGAAAATGCTGCAAACTGAGGAAAGCTTTATATGGACTCAAACAATCCCCTTGGGCGTGGCTTGAACGAAGACTTGTAATAAGACAATATGGATATCATCAAGGGAATGAAGATATACACTCTTTGTGAAGAGGAAGGAGCAAAAGGTTACTCTTCTGTTGGTATATGTTGATGATATGATTGTCATAGGCGACGATGAAGATGAAATAACAAAGTTAAAGAAACTGTTGGCGATCGGAGTTCGATCTCAAAGACCTTGGTAAGTTAAAATATTTCCTTGGCATTGAAATTGCTAGGTCTAGCACTAGCCTTGTGTTAAATCAACAAAATTACACTCTAGATTTGTTAACGGAGACTGGAAAACTGGGGTGTAGACCTGCTTGTACTCCTCTAGATGTTGGGCACAAGCTTAGTCTTAGAGATAGAGAGCTTCTCTATGAAGAGGCCAAGGAAAGATATCAACATCTCGTTGGGAAGTTGATTTATCTTACTCTCACTTAGACTTGACATTACCTTCGCTGTGAATGTGATGAGTCAGTTCATGCATGTGGGTAGACTTGACATTACCTTCGTTGTGAATGTGATGAGTTAGTTCATGCATGCTCCCACAGATGCTCACTTGAGGGCTATCAACAGGATCTTGTGCTACTTGAAGAGGTATCCTGGCAAGGGTCTTCTGTATGTTAAGCAAGATACTCTTGAGATTGAAGGTTATTCAGATGATAACTGGGCAGGCTGTGTTACTTGGGAGGAAATCTTGTAGTGTGGATGAGTAAGAGACAAGACTGTTACAGCTGGCAACCTTAGAGAGAGAAACGTTAATTCTTTTACTAACCGTAATCTCCATAATAAAGAGATTAGGGTTAAAGAGAGCTTTACAAAGTACATCAACCAAAAATAGAGCAATGTTTAAAAAGACCTCATAACTATCAAATATTGCAACGAACCACCTAAAAACATAAACTCTTCTAATTCAACACTCCCCCTCAAGCTGGAACATACATATTAATCATGTTCAGCTTGTCACAACATCTAGAGAAATCACCAATAGGAAGAGCTTTAGTGAAAACATCTACAGTACATGAATATAGAGAAATTACCGATAGGAAGAGCTTTAGTGAAGGCATCTGCAGTTTGAACTTCTGATGATACATGAATAGTGGTTATGGTTCCTCCTTGAACGAGATCCCGAATGTAATGGTAGTCCACTTCAATATGTTTAGTTCTCTCATGAAAAACTGGATTGTTTTACAATATATGTGGCTGCTCCATTGTCACAATACATCTACATGGGAAGCGGAATCGACACACTTAGGCTAGATAGCATGGATTTAGCCCAAGTCATTTCAGCGGCAGTTTGAGTCATAGCTCTGTATTCAAATTCTGCACTAGATCTTGACACCACACCTTGCTTTCTGCTTCTCCAGGGATATAAGGTTGCCTCCCACAAATACACAGAATCCTGTGGTAGATTTCCTGTCTTTGACTCAGCTAGTATAGTCAACATCACTATAGGCTTCCACTTCCAAGGTCTTGCCTTTTGTGAACAAAAGTCCTCTAGGAGACGATTTTAGATATTTGACCACCATTAAAGCAGCATCCCAATGAACTTTCCCGAGTCTTTCCATAAATTGACTTAGTTTCCCAACTGCAAAGCTAATGTCTCGCTTGGTCACAGTAACATAGAGGAGCTTTCCAATAAGAGAACTGCATGATCCAAAATCCACTAATTCTGATTGGTCAGATCTTTCGTCACAAAGTGTTTTTGAAGAAACAACTTTGTATCAGAAATTTCTTGATCGGGGATCTCGCAAAGCCACACTTTGAGACTACCTCAAAGAACTTGTGAAACCACACACGAGGACTCTGCTTGAGTCCATAAATAATAGCTTTCTTCAGTTTGCACACTTTTCCACACTCTCCCTATCGTTCAAACCAATGTTATTTGTATCGTACGATACAGACGCGTATCGTACGATACGGACGCGTATAGTACGATACGGACGTGTATCGTACGATATGTATCGTCCGTATCAACATTAACGATACGGTACGCTATTAATTTGCAATACGCGTGCGTATCGCACCTGTATTGCCCGTATCGTGCGATACGGGGGCCGTATCGTACGATACAGGCGATACACCCCCGCATCGCACGATACGGGATCAAAATTAAAAAGGGGTCCGAAGGCCCCTTCTTTGCGTATTTTTTTTTAAAACCGACACTCTTCTCTCTCTTCTCTTCTTTCTAAACATTGCAAGAGACGTGGGAGGGAGAGTTGCATCAAGATTTGCCGGTGAAGAAGCTTTATTTCTCGTTGTGGGAAGCCTCGGGATGGTGGGAAGCTTGGAGGAAGAGGGCTTTTTGTTTTGAGTTTTGAAAACTGTCAATATGTTTTGAGTTTTGACTTCTGAACTTATGAATTATGATGTAATTGAATACTCTTAGGTTGTTTAGTATGTTATTTTGATTTTTGAATGTTTGATTTCTTATTTTGGAATGTCTTGTTCATATGCATACTTCAAGTTCATACTTCATGTACATGAATGATGAATGTTCCTTTAAATACATTTTTCTTCAATTTTTTCTGATTTTTACTAGTTTTTTCGGATTTTTTAAGATTTT
>JAANDH010001879.1:0-13919 GCA_011799765.1 Nymphaea thermarum | reverse complement strand
CGGGGAACTCTTCATCTCTCCCGAAGATACGAAGGAAGAAGTATTAGCCTCACTGCTAATTTCAGACATCTTTCAACACAAAGGAGGAAACCGAGCCACGGAATAGGAAGTGCAGGCAAAAATACAGTCACATATATAGAGACAACATGCTAATCATCAAGCAATATGCAGTCAACCGCACGATGTAATCCATAAAACTTTCGGCTGAGGAAGAAGCAACGGCAAAAACAAAAAAAAAACGAGAATGCTGATCACTGAAAGAAAGCTGACAACATGCTATTGCGGCAGAGACGAGGCTGATAACGCTGATCAGAAATACGCTGACGAAGGACTGCGAAGAAAGAGATACCAGAAGCGCCAGCCGTGAGCAAAGCGACTACGGACGATGCTGAGAAGAAAGCAGCGTGCAGCGTCGTGAGGCAGGCAGCGCAGGGAGACAGGTAGTGCTGGGCGGAAGTAGCGGCGGAAGCAAACAGCAGAAGGCGGCGACTGGCTGGAGGCGGCGACTGGCTGGAGGCGGCGACGGGTTGGAGGCGACGGCAGAGAGGCGATAGCAGAGAGGCGACGATGGGCAGCGTTAGGTGGAGCAGCGGCAGAGAGCCGACTGGCGGCAGGGAGGCGGCAGGCGTCACGGCTAGAGGCGACGAGCGGCACGGTGGGAGTCAACGGACAGAGAGGCGACGGGCAGAGGAGCAAGGACGAGCGGCACGGTGGGAGTCGACGGGCAGAGAGTCGATGGATAGAGAGGCGACGGGCAGAGGGGTAGGAACGGGCAGCAAGGGGCGACGGAGGGGGCGGCGGCAGCTGGGCGACGACTCGCTGAGGAGAAGGAGACGCCTGGTGCTCTGATACCATGATAAAATCAGAGAACAAGAGATTTTGATTAACTTGAAATCTGCCCTAACTCCTCTTTATATAGACTAGAGGAGAGGGTAAAAATTACAAAAGAACCATAAAGGAGAACTTATTACAGAAGTACCCTCTAGAATTTAAAGCTGAATATAAACCTATCTTAACAATTTCCAAGCTCCAGCTCGACTCGAGCGGCTCGACTCATTTATTTCTTGCTCGCACGCAGTTCCATGTGGTGGTGTGCTCGGTAATAACACCTGCCATAAATGCTATGGCTCTTTTACAAGGTAAAAAAAAATTGCCTAGTGTCATTGATAATGGCATTGGCATTAAATGCGGCGGGAGAAGTTGTGCGGCGGGAGAAAAGGCATGGGAGAGAAGAGAAAAAGGGAGGGTAGATAATGGCATTGGCATTAAATGTGGCAGAAGAACAAGGTGTGCGGCCGGAGAAAAGGTGTGGGAGAGGAAAGAGAAAAAGGGGAGGGAAAAAAATGAGAGGGAAATGGAAAGAGCGGTTGAAAAGAGTAATGATGATTTAATAATGAGAAAAAAAAGAAGCGCGAGAAGAAAAGGAAAATTGAAAAATGCAAAATGAAGAAAGAGAGAAAACCTAAAAAAAAATTAAAGTCGAGTCGACTCGAGTTAATCGAGCTGAGCTTGACTAACTCGAACTCGGCTCGTTAATGAACTCGAGTTTATATTCAAGCTCGAGCTCGAGTCGAGTTTACTCGAGCGAGTTTGAGTCGAGCCCGAGTTGGCTCGACTCGTTGTGCAGCCCTACTTGTTCCCATTAACATGTTCTTAAATGAAATAATGGGACAAGGACCAGTAGGTCAGTACAAATAAAATCAGGCATTGTGAACATGAAAGATTAAAAAAGAAAAAAAATTAATACTGTGAGAAAAATGAGTGACAATCCCCTAACTGATAACACAGTTATCATCCAGCCTTTGTCAGGATCCGGCAACTTATTGTTGGTTTTTTTCTTTCCACATCTATATGACTGGAGAACTTGTCGCCAGATCCAAGCCATGAGCAAATCTACTGCAGTCGGCATATAACTTATGTCACAAGAATACAGAACTTGGAGAGGCAAAACAATCAAAATCCTATGAAACAATAATTCTAAACAATTATTATTTAAAAAACTGGATGTGCAAACATATGCAAAGCACAGATATAACATGATCATCATTTCACATGCACTCTTGCTGAATGATGCCAAAGCACCCTAAGGTTATTGTTCTATGAACTTGCTCTATTTTTTTAGTGCAGATTAATTAAACACTCACAAAATATTGTTTTTACCAAACTACCCCATAGAAGGTCGTTTTTTTAAAACCTTTTAGCTGCACTGATGGTGCTGGCATCTTGTGGTATATTGGTTTAAAAAAACGATAATTAGTCATCACTGACGCAACATGTTGAGTCACTGAAAAAAAAAAATTTCCAGATTGCCAGTAATTCATTCTCTCACGTTACTAAAAGCTATACAAAACTAACGTTGTCATCTCATTGGCACAGATAGGGCGCTACTGTGATGGATCATTGACGCCAACGTCATGTCACTGACGGTTTAAGAGACCATATAGTCCCTTTTTGACACGAGGAGCGTGTCGCCGTTGACAAAGGGTGACGTTCTTTTGCATCATTGTTGGTTGACCTGTTTGTTTGCTGCTTCCCATCTCCGCTCAAATAAATTTGTTGGTTTATCCTATCAAAACCAACTGCACTTGGAGAAATGAGTGCTCCCGCCTTATGGACGTCCCTGGTTGCCATTCTTCCCGGCAGAAATGGAGGAGTTCCCCACAGAGAAACCCTTCTCCCCGCCACCATCACTAACCCATCTCCATCAGCTGAGATGGAAGTAAGGCTCAACCACTCTTGCGCTCCAGCACTTGCGCATGGGTTCAAGAGAAGGGAAGCAATTGGAATGGGAACGATGGTGATGATGGGTCTTGGTGTTTTTGATGCGCTCGCTGGAAGCCAACTAGCCGTGGCTGACGAAGAGCCGCCATGCATTCTATATACGGCGCCTTCTGGTCTCTCCTACTGTGACAAGGTCTTGGGGTATGGTTCACCTGCCACCAAAGGTCAGCTCATTAAGGTGACCATTTCCTTTTCTCTTTCATCGTCATTGTCTAGCTAGCCATCTCTCATGGTTTCTCTCAATTTTTGTATTTTCCGCTTGTGTTGTGTTTTCATTAAAAAATGGTAACTACTGACTATTGTCGCCATTTTCTGGATTAATATTGCTGATCTCCAAAGCTTGTGGTTTGCTTTTCCTTCTCTTCTTTTATAAGGAGAAGAAAAAAGCGTCTAATTTTTAAACCGTATAAGAATCTGACAATCTGAAAGGTGTATATTTACCATTTTTCATCGCAATAATGGTTGCTTTCATTACCAAGGGCTTTGTTTGTCTGTGTTGTGCTATTCTAAAGGATGTTTTCTGACAAATTATTATTGCACGTGTTAAATAATAAATAATAATGGTTATTATAACATCCATTTCTTGCGGGCGTAGTATTCATGTGAAATATAGTCCAGAAAATAATACAAACAAAAATAGAACAGAATAGAAAGAACAAACTTTAGAAATAACACTTCAACCATGCAAGGCACAAAAAATGACCATGAACTAAAGATAATTTCCAAAGTAATCTCCACTCATAAAACAAAATATTATCTTACCAACTTAGGGAGGAGCGCACAAGCATTTGGAGGAAGTCCTGCACCATCAAGCATCCAAGGAACTTCGGCATTCCCATTCTCATTACTTCCTTTTCTTGGACAAGTTATGATCTCATGCAACCTAGCCTGAAATGATTGCTGATGAAACTTAGATGGTGCAGAAGATTCTTAACATCATGCACCAACCCACAGATAAGAGAGAGAAGAAAGCAACACCTGAGATACAGAAGTGAATGACTGCATGTTCATACATCACATGGCACAACAGTAGACAAGATAGTTGCAACCAATAGAATAGAGCGACGCATAAAAAGGTGCAAGAAATCATTATGACGAAGGAATCATGACCAAACAATTTATCGAACCACAATCAAGTTAATCAACATAGAACTATATAATATTAAGACCTAATCAACAGATCTGGGACACTTTTGAAAATTTACTTCCATACTTCCTAACAATTTCTATATTTTTTCATCAAAGGGGAACATATAGAGCTGAAAATTCACCCTACCAGCAGTAATCTGAAGTACAAATTCACCATATATACAGAAGATGAGAAAAATTCCAATATCAACATCAGGGATGAAACAAGTGTGTTTTTCAATTCAGAGATTACACTGCACAGTGCATACAAGCCCCAGAATGGCAGACAGCAGTAATTGGGCTTTAAATCAGCAAAGAGACCAAAACTGGATAGCATAAGATCTGAAGACAAAAGCACCATTTTCTAGGAGATGACCAAATGTAGGAAAAAGCTTGTCAAAGTCATCGAGTTAGAAAACATGAAAATGTGATCTGACACAGAAGATGAGCAAGAAGACAAAAGAGAAGAAAAGAATGGAAACAAAGAAAAGAAAGAGAGGGAAAGAAAGAAAAGGCTAGGGGAACCAGAAGCAAAGGAAGGCACAAAAAAGAGCAAATAGAGAGGTAGGAAGGAAAAATAAAGCAAACAAACAGCAGAAGGAAACAAAAAGTGGAAAAAGACATTATTCAGGTTTTATTTCTCAAAAGAATAAAAATGCAGAGGTCAATCATTTCAATTTCCTATGTTGGATAATTGTGAGCAAAAGGCAATTTGTGACTTCAAATTTTCGTTAGAAAAATATCAGTGACGGGGCTATTTGGTACGCACGAGGCGCAATTAGGAGACAAACTGCGATAAGAATTAGACAATAGGATAATAAGTGGTTCGGGTGGTAGCAGAAGCTACCTCCCTGAAAAAGCATAACATCCCACTTTTAAAGGGCGTGAAACATGGGTCTGGAGTATGACCCAAACTCAACCCACAAAATCTTCTTCTCTAACTCTCATTTACATTTTGTGCCCTAAGTGCCCCTTATAGCTAACACTATGCCTTGGATATCCCCAGACCTGCCGAATGGACCTTCCTATACTGATAAAAGCAGGAGAGACTTCATGTTTAGCCACTGGTAACCTTGATAATCAGGAAACCCAAATACACATGCACATGATCAGCCCCAATCTCCAGATTAGTGTTCCTCCTCCCAGAGGACACCCGATACGTTCTGCAATACCCTAATTACAGCTGCCCAACCCTTATTTATACTTGTTCCTGGGTCAGTCTAATGGACCTAACCCGTGACCCAGGACCGGTCCTTAACAATACTCCTCCCTTTGAAAAACACCTTGCCCTCAAGGTGTGAGCATGGAAGGCAATCACAGTCGAGTCAAACTCTCTTTGGTTCGGCTTATGGCCTCTCTTCTAACTTCCGTGCTGCCCTTGTGACCCCTTCAATGGCCTCCAATACTGCTGCAAAAGTCAGATTCAGTAAATGAAGCAAAAGCCTTGCGGCCAGGACAAGATTGGTTCTGCAAACAAAGTAAGTTCTTGTATTGTCCCCCATAAGATATCCCTTTTGTCTTGTAAGGATGGTCTATAATCCACCTGAAACATGTGACCCCTGAGAATATACACGCTGATTCCCGAACTGCAATCAACCCTTTCTTGGAATTGAAAATCAGGTATGTACAAGAAGAACTAAAGCATCTCAGATTCTCACCCATGGATTTCCCTAAGGCTGCTCCACATTCGTTGGCCTTGATTCTGAGTTGAGGCCCCCTGCCCATGATGTGACTCTCTCCATTGTGACATAACTATTGTCGTCTTCACCTTATTAGCAAAAACCAACGGAGCCAGGCATAGGCCAGAAGGATTCGGTAGGACCAAGATGGTCTCCTATGAAGATCGCCAATGTTCTAACTCTATAGTGGACCGTGGTGTTCAGGCCCTTTCACCAGGTTGTCCCTTTTTTTACGTTGTCAATTCAACCAAGGTAACAATGAATTAGCAAAAGTCTTTGTAGGATTGTGCATACCTACAGCCATTAACCTAACATAACAGAATTTTGGCACCGACATGAGAGTAGCTCGAACATTCTCTAGATCACGACTATCTTGAATCGCGGCACGTATCCCCCTAGAAGTGTGAGGTGGCTCCAACACCATGAAGATAAGAGAAGTATACAAGGCAATGCAAGGGATACTTTTGTGCAAGCTCCAGCAACTAGATGATGAGAAGTTCCGATTAATTTTCCACGTGAAAAGTGTTAACATTGTACCATGTGGATCGGGTCAACCAGACCTGACCCATCTTCTCCACACGCCCAATCATAATGAGCGGTGGCATACTTGTATTTTTAACATTGTTTTGTGTATTTTGTTGTATACCAAATCAGTATATAATGATATCAAGAGGCAGACGTTAGGGTTGCTGCTCTCTTTCTTCTCTCTCTCTCTCTTGTCTCGTTCCTCTTCTTCTCCTTTTGCATCTAACATCATCCGGTGGTTTGGCATTAAATATCAAAATCTTACATGGTATCAGAGACGGTTTTGTCATTGAGAATGTTCGGTAAGAATCTCTAATTTCTACCCTAAACTTTGTTTCCTGCTTTAATCCCCAAATTTCTGCACTAACCCTAATTTTTGTCATCTACCCTAATCCCAAATCTCTGGTGTCTGCCCTAATCCCAAATTTATGCCGTAATCTCTGCCGTGTGCCCTAATCCCCAACTTTCTACCCTAATCCCCAAATTTCATCCCCAACTTTCTGCCCTAATTCCCAAATTTCTGCCCTAATCTTTGTCGTGTGCCCTAATCTCTAACTTTCTACCCTAATCTCCAACTTTCTGATTGCTGCAAGTATGGATCACAACCGGAATTCCGGCATCTTGTCGCCCAATTTCCTCTCAACTCATCTCACAAAAGCTAAACCATACCAACTACTTGACATGGAAACGTCAAATAGTCTCGTTCATTAAGAGTCATCGTCTCTATGGACATCTCAATGACACTACACCTGCGCCACCTGAGTGAGTCATGCGAGAGGTGAAGAATGCTGCAGGGCAAGTTCAAGAAACCATTACAGAAGTCAATCCTCAATGGAGACATGGATGGCACATGATCAATCTCTTGTTTCCTATACCACCTTCACACTATCAGAGGAAGTTCTGGCGGGCGTTGATGATGATCTTTCAGCAATTGAGTTGTGGAATGTTCTCACTACCACGTATTTTCAAGTATCAAAAGCCAGATTACTACAACTCAAGAGGCAATTTCAGGATAACACGTTTAGTCTTGGAGTACATACATGAAATCAAAAATGTCAACGACCAGCTTGCAATCATAGGGCACCCAGTCAGCGACAAGGACAATGTACAACAGGCTTTGAGGGATTGGGGTCCGAATTTGATGTTTTTTACACTGCTTTAGAAGTATTGTTTGTTCTTCCCTCTTTTGAAGATTTGAAAACGAAATTGATTCAACATGAAGCGAGTCGTGTACAGCGACAAGAATTAGTGCATTCTGGCAGTCACAATGTGTTGGTCACTGGAGCCCATGCTTTGCATGGTAGTCATCCAAGAGTTTGGAACTCACAGGCAAGGATGGGGAAAGGTATTCTTCCTACACCTAACACAAATGCACAGGCAAATGTACCACAAATAATATCTACTTGTTTCTATTGCAATAAGAAAGGACATGTGAAGTCAGAATGTTGGCATAATCCTCAAAACAAGGGAAAACAGGTCAGGCGTGATAATAAGGCAGTAGGGTCGACTGTAACGAACACGATTGCAACGTCAAACATTTCTCTTCATCTGCAGCAGATTTTAATGACAGTTTTCTCTAAAGTCAATCTTAGGCAAAATGAGGAAGGACAATGCTACGTAGATTCTAGTGCTGCAGCCCATGTAACTGGTGATGTAGGTAAGCTTTCTAGTGCTCTCCCTTATTTAGCTAAAGGCTCAGTTGTTACAGGAGATGGTTCCCATCACAAAATATCGCACATTGGAAATGCACACATATCCATGTCTCATTACTCCATACCTTTAAAGAATGTTCCTGTTGTTCCAAATGTCAAGAAAAATATCATTTCTGTGTCAAAGCTTATCGATGATACTCATTCGTCTGTTGAGTTTACTCCTTTTGTTTATGTCAAGGATGCTCAAACCAAGAAGACATTCGCTGAAAGTGTTTGTAAATGATACATGTACGTCATTGAAGAAGCTCTAAAGGTGTCCAAGTCTTGTGTTTTCAGATTTATCCTTTTTCAGTCATAGTGAAGTCAATATAACAGAGTATGATAAGCCATCCATTTGGCATGATCGTCTAGCCCATTGTAGTCGGTATTTCATTCAAAGTCTTGTTGCAGACGTACAATTACGAAAGTCCAATCTAGGTCCAGTAAATTAGTCTAGCATGTGCTCAAGTTGTCAAATTTGTAAGAGCGATGTTCTTCCTTTTGAGTTAATAAATAAGAGAGCTTCGACGTTGTTTGATACCATATATTCTGATGTTTGGGGGCCTGCTCCCATTTCTTCTTCTTTTGGGAGTAGATATTATGTTGTTTTTCTTGATTCATATTATCGTTACACTTGGATTCACTTCATGAAAAACAAATGAGAGGTTTTTCGCTTGTTCACCCAATTCCATGCCTTGGTCCAAAACAAATACTCCAGTAATATCGTGCATTTCCAATGTGATGGTGGTGGTGAATTCACTTCAAATGAATTCACTAAGTATTTACTAAATCATGGGACTGCTCCCATTTCTTCTTCTTTTGGGAGTAGATATTATGTTGTTTTTCTTGATTCATATTATCGTTACACTTGGATTCACTTCATGAAAAACAAATGAGAGGTTTTTCGCTTGTTCACCCAATTCTATGCCTTGGTCCAAAACAAACACTCCAGTAATATCGTGCATTTCCAATGTGATGGTGGTGGTGAATTCACTAAGTATTTACTAAATCATGGGATCACTAGACAGACTTTTTGTCCACACACACCACAACAGAATGGCATTGCTGAAAGAAAGCATAGACATATAGTTGAAAGTGCACTAAGTATGATGCATAACACAAGTGTGCCCATGAATTTATGGACTAAAGTTTTTCATACTGTTGTTCATGTCATTAACCAACTGTCATTGTCTCTACTTGAGGGAAAATCTTCTTTCTTTGTTCTACCTCAAGAACAGCCAAATTATGATGAACTACGTGTTTTTGGATGCATTTGATATGTTCATGTTGATGTTTCAATGAGAAATAAATTCCAAGATAGAGTTGTCTAAATTTGCAAGAAATGATGTATATGATACATGGCTGAATGCTGAAATATTAGGCCTAGGAGCTGACACACACCACACACAAGGTGAGAGGATTATGGATGAGTTTGAGGCAACCACAGACACTCAGATGGAAGACACATCTTCATCTGCTCAGTCAACAGCATGACTTCACCTAATCGTTTTTCAGGAGTAGTGTATATACTCAACGATTAGTTCCAACAACCGCTCCAAAAACTGCCACTACTTGTCCACGTAGATCAGAACGTGTGTGGCACCCCATTGATAGATGGGTAAGTTATGATAATTTCTCTTTGGATTTTCAGCTTCATGACAGAATTGAGCAAAACGTTGGAGCCAAAATGCTATGAGCACACGCGCAAAAGCAAATATTGGGTCGAGGCCATGAATGAAGAAATGGCTGTCATAAGTGAATGTCAAATTTGGGAGATAGTTCCTCGTCCAGATGGTAAGAATGTAGTAGGCTCAAAATGGGTTTACAAACACAAATATAAACCCAATGGAAGCATTGATAGACATAAGGCTAGACTTGTGGCTAGAGGCTTCACTCAGTAGTACGGGAAAGATTATGATGAGACTTTCAATCCAGTCATCAAGATGGGAACAATCTGGGTTATCATATCCCTTGCAGTCTCATATGGATGGACTTTGTATCAGTTGGATATTAAAAATGTCAAGTATAAACCCGATGGAAGCATTGATAGATATAAGGCTAGACTTGTGGCTAGAGGCTTCATTCAGCAGTATGGGGAAGATTATGATGAGACTTTCAGTCCAATCATCAAGATGGGAACAATCCGGGTTATCATATCCCTTGCAGTCTCATATGGATGGACTTTGTTTCAGTTGGATGTTAAAAATGTTTTCTTCACGGCTTTCTTAAAGAAGAGGTATACATGAAACAACCCCTAGGTTATGCTACAAATGATCCCGCCAAATGGGTGTGCAAGTTACAAAAATCGATGTATGGGCTTAAGCAAGCATCTCGTTCATGGTTCGATAGATTTTCCCTTCATATACAGCAAGTTGGTTTTTGCATAAGTTCACTTGATCACTCCTTATTCATATATCATTCAGTTGAAGTTACCACTTGGCTGCTCATATATGTGGATGACATAGTTCTTACCGGAAATTTTTTATCTCATATATCCCATGTAAAGGAGGTATTGAAACAAGAATTCAAGATGAAAGACCTTAGCGAATTAGGGTATTTCTTGGGCATAGAGCTTGACAGAAACGACAACACATTAACTCTTACACAACATAAATATACTCTTGAGATTTTGAACAGAGCAGGTATGACAAATTGCAAGCCCATAAATACACCTAGTGTTCTCAACACAAAATTGAATGCCTCTCATGGGAGTGATGCATACTCAAATCCTAGTTTTTATCGGAGTATAGTTGGCATGTTGCAATATCTCACTTTTACATGCCCAGACATAGTATATGCAGTGAATCAAGTATCTCAGTTTATGCACGCACCCATAGAAGGGCATATGGATACTACCAAATGCATTTTGTGTTACCTTAAGGCTACTCTTGGGGATGGACTTGTCTCCACAAGACAGTCATCTGTTTTACATGGACACAACATTTTCACCTATAATGATGCAGATTGGGCTGGTGATCCAAACAATAGACGATCAGTTTCCGGTTATTGTCTATTTCTTTATTCCAATCTTATTTGTTGGAGTAGCAAGAAACAACATGCAGTTGCCAGATCTAGCACCGAGGCAAAATATAGCGCAATGGCTGCAGGCACAGCTGAAGCTTCATGGTTACGTCATCTACTTGGAGAACTCTCCCTTCCCATTGTTCAATTATCTTTATATTGTGACAATCAAAGTGCAACCAAGATTGCTTTCAATCTTGTTCTACATAATCAGACTAAGCGTATAGAGATTGATTAACATTTCATTCATTAAAAGGTTGAGGAAGACGAAATTGTCCCCATTTATATAGCCACGTCTCAACAAGTAGCTGGCCTTTTATTAAAGGGCTCACAAGAGATCATTTCTGGGAATTGAAGAACAAGTTGTGCATGACCAAACCTCATCCACAACTTGAGGGGGGCTGTTAAGATTGTACGATTTGGATCGGGTCAACCAAATCCGACCCATCTTCTCCACACACCCAATCATAATGGGCGGTGGCATACTTGTATTTTTTAACATTGTTTTGTGTATTTTGTTGTATACCAAATCAGTATATAATGATATGAAGAGGCAGACGTTAGGGTGACTGCTCTCTTTCTTCTCTCTCTCTCTTTTTTGTACGTGCAGCCCGTTCCTCTTCTTCTCCTTTTCCATCTAACTTCATCTGATGGTTTTGCATTAGATATCAAAATCTTACAAAAACATTTGTTGATATGCCTTCTGCCGTGGTGGTAGTCGGCATAAAGAATTTTGGCACCAACATGGGAGTAGCTCAAACATTCTCTAGACCACAAGTAGCTTGAATCGCAACATGTATCCCCCTAGAAGGGTGGTCTGGCTCCAACGCCATGGAGATAAGAGAAGCATAGAAGGCATATGACAAGGATACGTTTGTGCATGATCCAGCAACTAGATGATGAGAATTTCCCATTAATTTTCCACGTGAAAACATTTGTTGATATGCCTTCCTATCGTGGTGATAGTCGGCATAAAGAATTCCTCCATCCTTCATACAACTTCTTGCCTATTGTAAGAGAAGTGAAAGTTGAAACGCCGAATTCCCTGCACGCTGCTTCATTATTTCTATAACTTCCATGATGGCTGCCTCCTTAGATGTTTGCAAGACAAGAGTAGACTCCATCTCCTTTAAGTTGGCATCTAGTAACTTTTTCGCATGAAAATCAATCAAGAGCATGAGTCCTTCATTCTTGAAACGCTCAGGTAGCTTCTCTATAAAAAATTCTAGCGATTGAAGAAATCTCCACCTAACCTCGTCAAAATTTCTGATAAAAAATGGTCCCCACTTTGCTATTTCCTTCATGTAAAACTCATGAATTGCCACATATGTGGGTCGACAACATAGGACACAACATATATCCCATGAGTCGATCCACTTTTGCCAACTGGTGATGACAAGTGCCCTTACCTGCACTAAGAACAGGTGCAGCACTGAACTTATCCAACCACCTAGTGAGGTAATGCTCATCATTACCACTTTCTGCCAATATTTCCCCTGTGCCAGGTGCAGCTTTCACCAACATATATGGTGTTGGATAGAATGACAACATTGATGGTCCCAACATGAATTTAATGGCTTGGATTGCCTCAAGGACGCCGCGGAGTTGTTGACATTAGAACTTCACTATGGAAGAATTTAGATAAAGGGTCCAGGCAGGTTTTAAAGCAGTCACAGTGACAAGCGACCCTGCCTGTTCTACGGCAACCCAAACACCCAGCATCCCCATTATAGCCAACCTTGTCTCTCCTTCCCATTTCCCACCGGCAGTTTCCTCCATTTCGATTTCTGAGCAGTTCTCTTCCATAACCGAAGGCTGCTTCTACCTAGTTCCTCATCACCAATGGTCTTGCACACGATGGAACCCCTCTCTGGCTCCTCCATCTTCCATCCCAGAAACCTAATCTGGTTGAGGATGGCTGCATTGGGTTGCATAGAAATCTATCAACTCTGAAGGAAAAGAAAGAAGCATACCTTAAAATTTTAATAGGTGGCCAAGTTCCACAGTCACCCCAAGCATCTCCCCATACACAGATTGTAATGGTAGGTAGCGTTTTCCTTTTTTATTGTGGCTGTCTTCATTTGTGTCCTGCCCATGTACTTCTTTCAGCAGGCGCGGCACCTTCTGGTCATCAAACTCAATGGCCGAGCCTTCCATATTCTCTTGTTGCTGCCATGGCTCGATTCCAGTGGGACTTCTCTTGCTGCCTAACTGATCTTCGACTTCAAACTCCATGTCGGCTTCCTTGCATCTTATACTAGGGTCGAAGAGATTATCTACCAGTATCCTGTTCGGCGACAATTTCCTTGTGCCGCAACACATCTTCCCTTGTATTTCAGCAGCCACCCCATGCTCAACAGCTCCTTGGTTTGCGTTCTTTGTTAGAGTCAAAGTCTGAGCGTACAGAAGTTCCTTCTTCATGCCTACGGTAATGTCGACCAGCAGTCGCGCAGCATTCTTCCTGTAGAAACACAAACCACAAGAATAGACCAAGGAACGAACACACGATGTACGTGGAAAAACCTCAGAACGAGGAAAAAAACCACGGGGAAGCTCTAACCTAGGGGCACAGCGCAACCCTAGGAGAGAGAAAATTCGTATTCACTCAATTCAACAATTACACATAAGTGAGAATATAAAGGAGAGAGGGGAGAAGCCGCCTAGGGTACCGAGCCGTCCTCGATACCCGTGCCCAAGGGATCCGGATCCAGATATGGATCCGGTCCCAATACAACATATTTCAACACTCCCCCTCAAGTTTGGCATACATGTCAAACATGCCAAGCTTGCTAACATTTTTCTCAAATTGAGATGTACATAAAGATTTTGTCAACACGTCGGCAACTTGATCTTCAGACTTCATATAGGGTAGAATCAACTCCTTCGAATCTATGTGTTCCCGTATGAAGTGACGGTCGATTTCCACATGTTTTGTTCTGTCGTGCATAACTGGATTATTTGCCAAGTTGATAGCCGACTTGTTGTCACAGTACATCTTCATCTTATCATTCATCTGAATCCCAATATCATTCAACAGTATTTTCAGCCACAACATCTCTGTAACTCCCATTGCAACAGCCCTGTATTCAGCCTC